>VDFB02256279.1:0-109748 GCA_007258455.2 Sequoia sempervirens | reverse complement strand
TCATCTCACCCAGATTATTCTCCCAGAATGATGTCACTCTAACTCAGATTTAAACTCTTCTAAGAATGATTTATCAAACTGTCAATGGTCACAGCTGAGTGAAGCTCAGATTAACTGGTAATGGTGAACTGGTAATCCCACAGCACCAATTCTCAGAATTACAATTAACTCTTAGCAAATAGAACCTCTAGAATATACGAATGCTCTCAGCGTTATGATTACTCCCAAAACATAGAGATGCTCTCAGGAAATATAGGAACTCTCAGCAAATGATTACTTTCAACTTTCAGAATTAAAGATCGCTCTCAGTAATTAGAAATGCTCACAGCAATATGGTTGCTTTGGAAATATGAATATTTCTTAGGAAATATAAATACTCACAGGAAATATGAAAGAACTCTCAGAAAATATGAATACTCAGAATTGTATTGCTTTGAATGAAATATGAATAAACTCTCAGGAAATATAAATAAGTACGAATTCCTCAGCAATACTAGAAAACTCTCTTGCAAAGGAAGAAATTCGACTTCAAGAATGTGTGTTAGATGAATGAACAAAGCAGCTCTTATATAATGCTTCAAACCCCAACAAATTCCTCTTTCTGTGGCGTCCAAGCTGCCAGCAGGGTTTTTGAATGGTTCAAACATGAAATGTGGCAACCCTAGAGAAGATTCGACCTCATTTTTGTGACAGCAATGAAGAACAGTTCATTTTGCACATGCTATAAATCCAGAAACGTGACACCTACAAGAAATGGTGCAATTCAACAGGTGAAGATGAATGCAGATAACTTCAAAGAAAAAGTCCCTCATTCTTTGCACTCCACACTTCCTACTTCACAGGTTGCAGGCGCCCTCTTTCTAGCTGCGTTCTGTTTGCTGGCCATGGTCGCGCACTTCTACAGGCGCGTTTTCATTTCTCACGCCATTTCATTTTTCACGGGAATGAACTCTCTAAAATGTATTTTGCTCTTTTCAAATGTTTCCAACAAATATTTCGATTTCACTTTGGTTTAAAGAAATATTTATTTTTGAGAAAATAAAGTCTCATTTTTCCGATCTTCGATTTCCTTTCTACACTTTATGATATTTAAATAAAGTGCCATTTAAAACTTTATTCAATTTCCATTCCATTATCACTAAATAACATATATTTATATATTTAATTTATTATATTCAAATATATATATAGTATAGCTTTAATTTACATAATATATATCTATGTATATTTATTTAAATTTAATAATTTAAATAATCTCATATACATATATATATATTTTGTAAAAAACTATATTATATATATATTTGATATAATATTAAATATATAATTATATTTACCTTTACATATATAGATGTATATACACATTCATATTTAATTACTTAGTACGTATACGACGAGCCAGTCAGCATACTTTCATTATACGTACCTATGTATATGTATATATATGTGTGTATATGTAGATTTTGAGGTAAAGTCAACATAATATTTATTCATATTCACGTATATATAATAGGTTGGTTGTGGGTATGTATACATGTATATTTGCTTGTATACTTTCCTCTATGTATACGTATTCATAAGTGTATTTATATCGATGCACACGTATGGCATATCCATCTGCTCTCATACGTTTGTATCAACATGAATATACTTATGGATACGTGTACCTAACGTATATATATATATATATATATATATATATATATATATATATGTATGCCCACCTCCTAACCAGTAACATTATTCCACATATAGTTACACTGGCAAGCATCACTTATTCATGCATTCAGAAGTGGATACGACTCCTAATGTTAACAAACAAGCCTATGGATGACTTACCCTTAACTCAACAAATTGACTTAGCTTACTTAGTCTATAGTATGTGTGTGTATGCTCAATTGGTACTCGTTACTGTTTACCCGACCAAGCTCCTCCTCGAGTGATATCTCTCCTTTGCCTGGAGGTATGAACCTGTTACGTGCACACCATGACACGACAACGGTAGTCATATGCTCAAAACAAGCAGTATACATGAAACATTTCAAAAGTTAGATTATTCACAAATCAATAACCTTCTATTCTCTTTTATACAGTATTTCACCAAGAATAACATCAAATGAAACAACATTCATATTGAAAACAAGGTATAAGCATCATTAATTCATCTTCAGGATTCACATTTACTCCACCTAGTAATGGCCAATAGTAACATCACAATTTGGGATGTAACAATCTTCATATTGCTCTTTATCAAGAGCATCAAAGTCAACATTTGGTTGACTTGAACTGTAATTAGTCATGGTACCACTCCCACTAGCTATGTCATACGTAGAATTTGCCTCTTCTAAAGAGACTATGGAAAGCTATTAGATCTCAATTTTGCATCGTCCCCTCGTTGTAATTGGGTGCCTTATGCATTAGGAGATGGAAATTGAGATGTACATAAACCAAATTCTTAGTGTTTTTGCGGCCAATTGGTTGTGCTTAACTAAGTGGGTAAAGGAATTTGTACTTCAATTCTATGTAGTTGAAGAACTCATAACATGTTGAAATTGCATAAACTTAATATAACATTTGCAATTAAAAAACATAAATTATAATATATAGCAACGAAAGAAAAATAAGTTAAAAACAAAAAATGCATATCTAATATAGATTTTTTTTACAAGAGGCTACAGGTAAATAGAGTCTTGACCATGGATGTACCACCATTCATGATCATATTTTTTGCATTTATCTCAAAGAGCAAAAACAACATGATTCCTTGAAGATATAAAGTGGCCAAATTCACCCAAGACAACACTATTTTTTCATTTGGGAAGATTCTTGTGAATGTGGTCTTATACCCAACAACAATCTCTTCATCTCTATATGGAGCCACCCTCCTCGACAAGAAAACCATTTTTGTGCTGTAATATTTTGGGGACAAAACAAATGCTAGGAGATGAGGGTCAACAACAATTCTTTGCACTCTTTAGAAAAATATTTTTGTGGGATCATTCTTCTTGGCTTCTATTATGGTTCCTATTTTTTCAACCATGGAGTCCATGCCATCATAAATTCTACCCAAACATGGTTAATCTATGTTAGCATATCTAATCATACTCATAATGGGTTCAATGAAACTCAAAATATATTCCACATGAGCCCACCACTCATCATCTAGGACCGATGTTTTGACTTTTTGCGCTCTCTCTATATTTGATTACCTCCATACATGAAAGAGTGTTGATGACAATGGCAATCAATGGTTGTCGCTCCTTCACAAGTACTCACAAGACAATTGTGTGTGATATGAATTGAGTCTTGGCAACCTAACATTGTGTGAAAAAGAACAAATTAAAAAATTAAAAAGTAGATGATATATAAAAAAATTAAAAATATAATAAAAAAATAAATTACCTTGAAAATTCCAACTTGGAGAAGGATTTGAAGAGTGTTTGTGATATATAATGATTTGTCACAAACATTTGAATCTCCTCAATGTGGATTTCTTTGACTTGCTTGATTTGTGTGCCACTCTTTTGCATCGCCAAGTTGAGGGAGTGACAACACATAGTGTCCAAAAATTATGTCCATATGTACCCTCCACTATTAAACGAGTTGCCTTGCAATTTTTACCATTATCCGTTTTGACTTGGATAAATTTTTTGTGCCCATCATCTCAATGGATTTCATGAAGATCTTGGCAATGAAATTTGCATCATTCACTTACCCTTCGCAATCAACTACTTTAAAGAATGTCACCCCTTTAGGGCACATTGTCATGTGCTTTGAAAATATTTACCCCAAATGTATCAAAATACAAAAATCAAATTATCAATATAACCAATTTGTTATTTAATACGATTCTAATCATTATTGTATTCATTTTATTAAAATGCAATAACTTATGTAATAAATTAATGATGATTTCACACAACACACAAAACAAAACAAAACAAAATAAAATAAAATACAATATAAAATATAATTACCAAACCAAAAGCCACGATTTAGTCAAATGATGAATTGACTCTAAGAAACAATACAACGGCTGCACCAAAAGTCAGGTCTAAGAGACTCACCAACCATTATAAAGGAGGGACGATGCAAGAAGGGAAAGCATCAAATGGAAAGGAAATCACTCAGCAGCATCGAAGGAAATAGGAAAAGGCTCCAGCGGCAGCAGCAGGTCAGAGGTAAGTTGCATATTATGTTTGGTAAATGTCTTGAAGTCTGTGATGGATAGTTTATATATTTAATTATTATGTGTACAGAAATGAATCCAACATCTATTACAAATAATAAGCTGTGCATATATGTATATATATATATATATCAAGGTTACCCCAAGTTTCCGGGACGGGGACGGCAGGGGACGGCGGGACGAGTCCCCAAGTTTCCGATTTTTGAGGCCAAAATTAGGGACGGCAGGGGACGGCTATATAAAAATATAGGGAAAATTTAAAAAATATAGGGAAATTTTAAATATCCACATAACATACGCATGCATAATAATACACATTATAGAACATTAACATATAAATATTCTAGGTTCACAACATTGCGCCAATACTCAGTCAGGAGTCAATTAGTCAATTTATTCAAAATTAACATACAAGTATACTGTAAATCATGAAACAACCTCCGCTACATAATTATAAACTTATATCAAAATGCCTAAAGGCTACATTGCTGCCATAGTTTCTATGAAGTTTTGTTTCATATGAAAATCAAAATACACATCGTGATGTCAATAATAATACCATGTTCTAAACAGCAGCGACCGGCTACTTAATCATTCCTCATATAATCAAAAGATCAAAATCAGAGTCATCCTCTGAGTCACTGCCCCCGTAATGCTCCTCCTCAGCCAATGGGACCCCAACCAAGCCCTCAGCTGTCTCCTCCTCATCTATCTGAGCCGCGTCATCGGGATCAATATCCCACCGTAGAGCTGGAGTCTGTCAATACTGAAGCCGAAGAGCACTATGAACGGCCACTAGCTTCTCTGCTCGTCTAGAGGTAAGTCTATTCCTCTTGACAGAGTGGATAAAGCCATATGTGGACCAATTCCTCTCTGCAGCAGAGGAACTAGCAACCTGTGCAAGAAGGCGAGCGGCAAGTATCTTCAACTGCGGTGTATCTCTCCCATGATAGGTCCACCATCCAATAGGGTTCCCTTGAGCTAATATAGCTCTATCCAACCTCGCCTGTGGTTTGCTCAAGTTTGGGCCATTAAGATTAGCAAAGTCTAGAAATTGTGACCGAAGTATTGAAGCTTGCTCAGCTGGATAAATCTTTTCAATGGCCCGTGTGAACCCATCTAAAACCTCAGGATCATCACATGGAGGCACCCTACCATCCCTTGGTGCATACCATTTTGGATTTAGAGCAAAGGCAGCCATATGAAGCGGGGTGTTCATTGTATTCCACCTCCGCGTGACAATGGGCCTAATGTGTTGCTCATATAAATCCAAAGTGGGGTCCTTTGCCAAAATAACTTGCCTGATCTTCCCAAGCATAGTGTCAAATGTCTCATATATCTCTCCAAGACTAGGAGAGTCTGTATCAGCATATCTAATGACATCTACAATGGGCGAGACAAAGGAGCAAATATATCTGCAAAATGCAAACAAAAAGTTCAAAATAATTAGTTGACAAGTTATTTGACATGTTAGAAACTTCAAAAGTTGGAACATTGGACAATAAAATTAAAATATTAAAATCAGAAATTTAATATGAAAATCAGCCATCTAATATGTCTTACCTCACATTGGCCCACCAATCATCATCGAGGATCTTTTGTTTGATGCTCTTTCGTTGAGTAGAACTTGCATTAGGCCATCTAGTCCACTCAGAATTGACCATCATCAGTTGTAGAGGCTCATGCACCTCAAGCATCCTCTCCAATAGGATGAAGTAGGTGGCATATATACATTCATTAATTCAATGATTCATTAAAAAATAAAAATTTAAAACAAAATCAGATTATGAATACAAATTGAAAGTGAAACAAAATGAAGTAAATGGCATACCTTGTATCAACAGGTTTGAGAAACTCCTTTGAAAATGTCCTGAAAAGAGCAAGTGAGGTGTGGTGGTTGCAAATGAACATTTGAATTTCTCTAGCTTCTGCCACCGTTTTCTTCACCCAATCCATCTTCCCTATGTCTTTCAATGCATTGTTCAAATTTTACGAACACAAATATAAACCCTAAAATATGCAGTTCCGAAGTACTTCCACCATCAATCCGTACCATTTGCACACACACGCGGTTAATCGGTGGATCACCTCGCACTGATTTGCGCTCCCCAACCTCCTCTCTAGTGGCGGGTAACCTGCACTAAGTCATGATCCTTACGGCTTCGGAATAACAATCTACGCTCTAAGAAAAATAAGAACCAAAGAGGGCAGACGCGCCATGATGATGAGGGCCGACGGGCCTGCAAGGAATCAACCACCCATCCATCACTATAGTAGAGCACCCTCGGCCCCTTATCCATGTTTTACTTTATCTCCTCCATTAACATTACTAATCCTGAGTAATTCTTTGTCTAGGAGGGTGTGGTGCTGAGTTTATGATCCCGTGGGGCAAAACGAAGGCTCACAATGTAGCTAATTGGCAGCCCCATTTGTTTGAAATAAGAGGAACGGGCCACATGAAATGGAATGGCATGGGCAAAAAAGAATTTGGCAATGGAGGATTCACAGTTTTCTCGTGCTTGGTTTTGAAACATGGACTCAACTAAGGCTCCCTTATCACCACCAATCACCTTCCTCTTTCCTCTTAAGATAACACTACTACCAACCGTGGAAGGACTAGGAGTAGGAGTAGGCATAGACGATTGTGAACTTGGGAAAGAAGGAGACCTGGTTTGAACCCCACCATCACACTCCATTTGAATTGTTTGGCACTCTATAAATAGTGCATCTGTCAATGCAGGACACGTTCTAACTCCATGGCCCACCTCACCCAAAAAATGAGACCTAACTCTAGTGTAGCTGCCCCTAAATTCCTTTTCACAAACATGGCACAACCAAACCCTACTCCCCCCTGAATTTTTTTGTCTTTCACCCATGGCTGTCACAAATTGAAGGAATGGTTTTTTTTTGTCTATTGGGTGTTTGGCATAGTCCTTCATAGTTTTGGAATTGGTTGATGAATGATGGTGTTGGGTAGGGGTTATATGCTCTCTAGTTTGCCTTCTAACTTGCATTTCAACTTCACTATCACTCCCACCTTCACTATTGCTCATATTTTTTGTTTTTAGAATGCAAGTGTTGACTGAAAATGAACAAAATAAAAAAAAATCAGACTATGCAAACTTCATATTTTGCAAAAAAAATGAAAAAAAAAGAATGGTGAAAGAAAATGCATACCTTTTTTGATGGATTTGCACTCCTAGCAACACTCTTTCAACCTCCTCTCCTCCTTCAAACAGCTGCTCCTTCTCCTTCAATGGCTGCAATTTTTTTTCTTCTCAAACCCTTGGCTCCCTACACAAACAAAATGAAAATAATGAACTTTTAGAGGCCTCCTTTCATTCTTAAGAGAGCAAAACATGGTGGGGCCCACGTATGCCACATAGGCAGGGTTTTAATTTTTAATTTTTTGCTTTTTTTTTAATGTTTGGGCGCTTAAAAACGCGGGGGACGGCCGGCCGTCCCCGAGACAGTCGAGGGACGGCTCAGCCGTCCCCGGGACTGCCAGCTGTCCCTAATTTTCTTCAAGTCACTCTGGCCTCTCTGGACGCTCTCGAGTTTTTCTCGCAGACGGTCTCGCCCGGCCCCTGTATCTGATCGCCCTTAACCGGACGGGTAGATTTGGGGATCACAATCTCCCTGCAACCTCCTCGATATATATATATATATATATATATATATATATAATTCTGAGTACGATTTACTGCTAAATATAAACAATAGATCTAGGTTATGAATGTAATATGTAAGAACAGACTATGGATCAAATACATATCATTGACTTAAAAATCAAGATCAGAATCTATGCATTATATTATGGAACAATATGTAATGGATCTGTTCATTTATTTAATATATAAATCTGTGTATCTACACTATGGATAATACTCATATGATCTGATTGTGAATAACTAGTCAAAAATAGAGGAGTCAAGGGCCTACTGAAGGGGAAACAGCGTGTGAGGTCACGCTCTAAGTACACCACCCATCTGAATGGCAAGGGCCACATGGGCCAAGAGGGGTGTACTGCTCTTGGGCTTAGAGGAAATGACTATCCAGGACACCCTGCTGTAGCTGTACCCTCAACCCCTCAATATGAATGAGCAATGATGGTTTTGGTACAGGGGAACAATGGTAGAATACAAGGCACACCACCCCATATGGATGGCAAGGGCCACATGGGGCCAAGGGGGGCATACTGCTCTTGGGCCTAGGGATTCTTGGGCACCCTATCATATCCATCATACTCAAGGAAGAATGAATTAGGGAAATCCAAAGAAGATGCAATATGCTTATGAAATGATGTTGTCTTATTTTATGTCTACTAACACCTTTGCAGGTCAATAGGTAGTTGTATCCCTAACCACATTCGCTTTGATTTGCTTACATGCATGCTAATTGATATTATCTTGTAAATACTCTCTAATTCTGTTTTACAGGTACCTAATTGTTCTATAAGCATTCCCCAACACCAAGGTAATTACTTGGAATTGATTAATTAGGGCAGATTTAGGGTTATCCCAAAAAAGGGGACATTGCAAGTGGTATCAGAGCACCATCTTGCCAGCCTGAGGGGCAATAGTTAATGCAATCAAGCCAATGAACTTTAAGGGCCCTAGAAAGAGAAAAGAAGAGAACCATGGAGCGGGAATTGAGAGCATTCATGGAAAAAAATGAACAAACTAGTCAAGCCATGCTCCAAGCCCTCCAAAACATAAACAATAACCTTAGGCCTAATACAAGACATGAAAGAGAAAGCACCCCCGGCCAATCCGAAAGCAATCATAACACTACAGTAGGATCAAACCCAAGTACCAATGGACCCCAATTCTTGGCCGAAGGAAACTCTTTAGGGGAAAATGAAAGAATTAACAACCCAAATGCACGTGAACTCGCCTTAGAATATGCAAGTCTTGACCCCAAAGTCCGAAGAAGCATCCCCTTCACAACATATTGTGAGGTTGTGAAAAATGATCATAGGGGTAGAAACAACCGACCCAACAAAGATATACAAAGTAAAATAGGAAAACTGTCCATCCCTAACTTTGATGGATCAGGGAAAATTACAGCCCATGCATGGTTACAAAAGCTAGAAACCTACCTAACTCTTTGCCCCATGACAAAAAAAGATGCCATTACATTTGCCATACTACACCTAGAGGGGGGGGCACATGATTGGTGGCATCATGGCCTAATTACCCAAGATCACAAAAATATCAAGGCCTATGAAGTCTTCAAGAAAAGACTCATTGAAAGATTTGACCAAACTCAGAGCTAACCATAATAAGACAAAGAGGGTTCCTTGAGGAGTACATCTCTGAATTCCAAAGACTAGCAATCATGGTCCTAGGAATATCTGAGAATAGACTCACTTACCTTTTTATAGAAGGGCTGTCAGACACCACTCGTGGCCTAGTAAGTGCTCTAGACCCCTCCACACTTCAAGAAGCTATCCTCAAGGCTACTCGACTAGATACTGCCCAAACAAGGGGAAAGCCCTCCTCAAGTAAAACCACATCAAAAGACAAACACTTCCATAAGAAGGACAAACACAAAAGAACATACCTCCCTTATAACGACTGAGAAGAGCTTTGGAGGAAAAGACTATGTTTTGACTGCCGAGAGCAATGGGAACCCGGTCATGTATGCAAACAAAAGGAAGGCCATGAGAAATGCCGTAGTTGCAATGAACCGTGGGGTCTAGGTCATGTGTGTGATTGAAGAACTCTTAAGAAGAAAGACTTATGCTACTATTGCAAGGAAAAATGGGGACGAGGACACAGGTGTGAAAGAGGGAAGCAGGCTCGTGGGAAGGCAATGCTTCAAATTGAAGGGGAGGAGAACCCTTGCAAAAAGGCAAAACTTGATGAAAGTAATGAGGAAGGAGGAACCCTAGCTTGCATTTCAAAAGCATCCAAGCATCATCCTTTTAGGATCTGAGGAGTAATCAAAGGACAAAAGGTAACGGCCCTAGTAGATAGTGGGGCTACCCACAATTTTATTGATGAAAATTTGGTAAAAAAACTAGGGCTAGAGACAAAAGATTTTAAAGGATTCAATGTAACCTTGGCTGATGGATCCACCACTCCTAGCAGGAAGAAAATCTCCCAACTTAACATTACCTTGGGAAGGCACCTAGTTAAAGACAAGTTCTACATTGTGGATATGGGAGACATGGATGTGATCTTGGGCACCCTATGGATGCATTCCTTGGGTCGCTTTATCCCCAAGTTAGAGATATGCTTTGTACATGAAGGGACGAGAGTTACCTTAGATGGAATATCCGACGGGTCCCCTAGAGTAATCTCATCAAAAAAGATGGAAAGAACCCTTAGACATGGCCAAGTTGAGTGGATGGCTCAATGCTTAATCCTTGATAAAACAACTTCCAAGGGAAATTCAATCCACATAGACATACAACCAATCCTAAAAGGGCATAAAAAGGTCTTCAGTGACATTCCACCCGGTCTCCCACCCAAGAGAGGCTTTGAACATTCCATCGAACTAGAAGAAGGAACAAAACTAGTTGTTACCACCCCTTACCGCCATCCTAATATAAGGAAGAGATTGAGAAAACCATAAAAGAGTTATTAGAGATGGGGCACTTTCAACCCATTTCCAGTCCCTTCGCCTCATTAGTTGTTCTCTCAAAAAAGAAAGATGGCACTATGAGGATGTGTATCGACTATAGGGCTTTAAACCGAAAGACAATAAAGAATAGGTACCCTATTCCTAGAGTTGATGAACTTATTGATGAACTTCACGGGGCAGTCTATTTTCAAAAATCGACTTAAGGTTGGGTTACCGCCAAATCAGATTAAGGGAGGAAGATATACCAAAGACAACTTTTAGATGCTACTACGGGCATTTCAAATTTCTTGTCCTACCTTTCGAGTTAACTAATGCACCTGCAACCTTCCAGTCCTGCATGAACCATGTTTTTAGGAAGCAACTAAGGAAGTTCTTATTGGTTTTTTTCGATGACATATTAATCTATAGCAAAACATGGGAGAAACACTTGAAACATATAGATGAAGTGCAAAGTATACTTGAGGAACATTCTTTATTCGCCAAGTTGTCCAAATGTGAGTTCCCTGCATGTATGAGGATTTTATACTCTAAAGTAAGCAAAATTAGCCTAAGGAGCTAAAGCAGATAAAGAAAAAAATTGATAATCCGTAAACCGGGCTTAAAACTCTAAGACTTAACTCTTACCTCGTGAGACTTCTGTGGACGTATGTACGCATTTATAGAAGATTTGTGGAAGGGATTTCTAAGGCTAACCCACTCACTTCTATTGACTCTAATCCAAGAAGGAGCATCTCTTTGGAAATGAGAAGGCACAAGCAGCATTTGAGAAATTAAAGGATGCAATGAGTTCATGTCCCGTGTTAGCAATCCCCGATTTCAACTCCCCCTTTGAGCTATATTGTGATGCCTCAGGAGAAGGCATCGGGGCTGTACTAATGCAAGATAAGCACCCTATAGCTTGGAAAGTGTGAAGCCTGGCTGATATAGAGGAAATATATTCAATCTATGATATGAGATAGCCATTATGCCTTCCTGCAAAGTTTAGGATAATAACCTAATCTCCCATTTTGAGGCTTCCATTGTAAAAACAAACCATAAATAACCTTTTAGATTCCTTTTAAGCCGCGCTGACTTGAAATAACAAACAAATAAATGGGTGGAGTAAACTATGTTTACACCTTGGATGGTATATATACATTGAATATATGAGCTGCAAAACAATATAGTAGCAGATGCCCTATCATGAAGACCCCACCTTGGTTCAATGGTGGAAATATCTACGAAATGGAAGACAATTCTAATCACTGAATATGCCAAAGACAAATTTTCAAGTGACCTAACGGAAGGGAAAGTGCAAGATGAGAAATACCAAGTTATGAACGACCTCATCCTTTACAAAAATAGAATTTACATCACTCCAGAATCACGGCTAAAGAAGGAAATTTTGAAGACTTATCATGATAACCCATCAGCTGAGCACCAGGGATACTTCAAAACATACAAACAAATCAGGGAAAGGTTCACATGGAAGGGACTCAATGGAGATGTATTGAAACACACTAATGAGTGTATGGTATGCTAGAGGAATAAAGAAGAACACACATTTCCCGCAGGGCTACTTCAACCACTACCCATCCCTAACCAAAAGTGGGAGAGCATCTCCATGGATTCTCTCATAAATAAGGCCGCTCTTAAAGTGCAGTGGCAAAGATTACATTTTATGTGCAGCAGCATTCTCCCCTACCATGGTATGCATTCTTATGGCTATGTCCTTATAGATCTCCTGTGATTCCCCATGGGCTGGGTGATATCCCTTTTTAAGGAAAAATTCTACTCACAATTTTACTCCCACTTTTAATAACACATTGTGCTTTCATTGAGATAGCTAGCCTCTTTAGCATATTTTGGGTAAGAGTTGTTCAAATTAGCAGGGACAAAACTAACCCCAAGTACCGGTTATCACCCACAAATAGATGGACAAACATAAATCATCAACAAATGGTTGGAAGGGTATTTGAGGAATTATGTCACCGGGCAATAGGGCAGATGGATTAAATGGTTGCACTTGGGAGAATATTGTTACAACACCACCCACCACATGTCCATAGGGATGAGTCCCTTTTGAGCACTATACGGTTACGAGGCCACATCCTTTGGTGATTTGATCCGAACAGAGAGCCACCGTGAGCCAAAAGATGATTCTTATACAACAAAATGAATTTATCAAGGAATCTACTCTAAAGATAAATCCTGGCATCGCGGCCTGCAACTAACAAAAGATATATGCTGATAGAAAAAGAATTGAACGAACGTTCGAGATAGGAGACGTGGTCTTCTTGAGACTACAACCATACAAACAGTCATCTATCAAAATCAATGGAGCCGAGAAGCTTAAGCCCAAGTTTTATGGACCATACAAAATATTGAGGAAAATTGGAGAGGTGGCCTACGAATTGAAACTTCCCACCACTAGTAGAATCCACAACGTGTTTCATGTGTCCCGCCTCAAAAAGGTGCTGGGACAACACATCATCCCATGCCTAGAATTACCACCATTAGACGATGAAGGCAAGTTGATCCTAGAACCAGAAACTATACTCAATGTGCAAGAAAAAAGATTTGAGAAACAAGATTATTGAAGAGTACCTCATCAAATGGAAAGGACTACCTATTGAGGATGCGACTTGGGAAGGACCCGAGATATTTGATCATCCTAGTTTAAGGTTGCTTGGGGACAAGTAAATTTAAGGGGGGAGGACTGTCATGTCCTTTGAAAATATTTACCCCAAATGTATCAAAATACAAAAATTAAATTCTCAATATAACCAATTTGTTATTTAATATGATTCTAATCATTATTGTATTCATTTTATTAAAATGCAATAACTTATATAATAAATTAATGATGATTTCACACAACAAGCAAAACAAAACAAAATAAAATAAATAAAATAGAATACAATACAAAATATAATTACCAAACCAAAAGCCACGATTAAGTCAAATGATGAATCGACTCTAAGAAACAATACAACGGCTGCACCAAAAGTCAGGCCCAAGAGACTTGCCAACCATTATAAAGGAGGGACGATGCAAGAAGGGAAAGCATCGAATGGAAAGGAAATCACTCAGCAGCATCGAAGGAAATAGGAAAAGGCTCCAGTGGCAGCAGCAGGTTAGAGGTAAGTTGCATATTATGTTTGGTAAATGTCTTGAAGCCTATGATGGACAGTTCATATATTTAATTATTATGTGTACAGAAATGAATCCAACATCTATTACAAATAATAAGCTGTGCATATATATATATATATATATATATAATTTTGAGTACTATTTACTGTTGAATATAAACAATAGATCTAGGTTATGAATGTAATATGCAAGAACAGACTATGGATCAAATACATATCATTGATTTAAAAATCAAGATCAGAATCTATGCATTATATTATGGAACAATATGTAATGGATCTGTTCATTTATTTAATATGTAAATCTGTGTATCTACACTATGGATAATACTCATATATCTGATTGTAAATAACTAGTCAAAAATAGAGGAGTTGAGGGCCTACCGAAGGGGAAACAGCGTGTGAGGTCACCCTCTAAGTACACCACCCATCTGGATGGCAAGGGCCACATGGGCCAAGAGGGGTGTACTGCTCTTGGGCTTAGAGGAAATGACTATCCAGGACACCCTGCTGTAGCTGCACCCTCAACCCCTCAATATGAATGAGCAATGATGGTTTTGGTACAGGGGAACAACGGTAGAATACTAGGCACACCACCCCATATGGATGGCAAGGGCCACATGGGGCCAAGGGGGGCATATTGCTCTTGGGCCTAGGGATTCTTGGGCACCCTATCAGATCCATCATACTCAAGGAAGAATGAATTAGGGAAATCCAAAGAAGATGCAATATGCTTATGAAATGATGTCTTATTTTATGTCTACTAACACCTTTGCAGGTCAACAGGTAGTTGTATCCCTAACCACATTCTCTTTGATTTCCTTACATGCATGCTAATTGATATTATCTTGTAAATACTCTCTAATTCTGTTTTGCAGGAACCTAATTGTTCTATAAGGGTTCCCTAATGCCAAGGTAATTACTTGGAATTGATTAATTAGGGCAGATTTAGGGTTATCCCAAAAAATGGGACATTACAACTGCTTTAAAAAATGTCACCCCTTTAGGGTACATTGCAGTGAGATTAATTGGCTATCTTTTTTTGCAATCCATCCTTCCAAAATAAACAATGGACACTCTTGTTTTGGGCCATGTATCCATAATTGCACTCAATGATGCTTGTATGTAATCAGTAGTTGCATTAATAATTGTTGTCACTATTTTTTGCCAATATGGTGATTTGACAAGGTTGAAAAGAATACCATTGCTATAAATGCAACAAACAATGCTTTCATTTACAACCTCCCACAACTCATTTTGGAAGGCCTTTTTGAATGGGCCTCTTCTACGAGAAACAAAAAGGGTATCATCTTCTTGGGCAGATGGTGGCAACATGAAAGGATGTGGACCAACCAGTACTATAAAGGCACTAGGAGGCTTGCACAATCCTTTCTTGGATAGAGGATTTGATTTTAACTCTGGTTTGTTACTTACAATGCTGGCATCCTCTTGTTCTTTTGCCATCCCTCTTTATTTGGCCTTGGAGAAACTCTTATTCCTAAGTTGGTCATAGCGTATGGGTGATCTTTGATTCGACTATGTAAACTCTTATACTCATTGCCACATTGGTTACAACATCAACGGATCATGCATGTTACCAAAGAGGTGATCTTGCATGAATTTTGAATGGCCTCTTTGGCATTGGGCTTGTTGATGTTTTCACTGCGGGAGATATCCTTCTCTCAAAATTGAAATAATAAATGATATATAAATATTATTTTAAAGGCTGACCCAAGTTGAAAAGTCGCCTTGGTTCTTGAATGAGGCCGACCCTTGTGAAGAGTCACTTTGCTTCTGTTGTGAAGAGGCACCTTACTTTCTGTATGATATGTTACATTTTTTCATTCATCTTTGATCATCGATTTTATTCTGTAGCAGACATTCACACTTATATCAAGGAGTCTGCGGCATCTAATACAGATCATATTATTGCATAAAAGTAGATCGACATTACATGCCAGATCATATAATCCTCGTGCATTTGCATCCGCTGAGGCGATTATTTATTGCAATATACTGGGTCTCGTGTGTACTGGGATTGTGTGCGATTTTCCAGCTTTTAAATCTGGCCATATAAGAGAGATATTTTGGCTGGGTTTTTCTCCCTCAAGAAGGAGGGTTTTCCTAGGATAAATTCTGAGTTCTTTGTTCACTGTGTTGAATTTTCTGTTAATTTGCATTTCTGATTAAAACAACAACATGGTATCAGAGCGGGTTCAGGGGAAATTCGATCAGAAGCAATTGCAGATTTAAGATCACTTCCAGGTGTGGAGGAATTTGATTTCATTTTTAAGCTTCAAGTGCTTTCAAGGAGTTTGATATTTGAAGCTTCAACTGTGATAGATTATTGTTATAATATTGGAGCAACAAAACAATATAGAGATATTAGGAGGAATTGCGTTTGAAGGCAGCAAGTTGGGTTTAGATATCACTGTGAGAACAAATTTGGAAGTATATGACTGTGGTGTGGTTGTATATGGAAAATCACGAGCTGCTGTTGATGTGAGTGGATGCGATGGTACTTTGGTTTCTTGACATCGTTCTGAACATTTGTGCGAGCTATAATGGAGTTATGTTTTGGTTCTTGCTGAAGACAGTGTGTAGGTTCTATGTTATCTCCTCTCATTCTTGTGTCGTATGGGATATGAGTTTAATGGAATGCTCAGGTCTGAAAAACAGTGTTTATTCTTCAAGTCATATGAGCTTCTGCGCATTGGTGTAAAGTTTGGAAATTTACCTATGGTGTATACATTTGAGGCTTCAGAGATTTCAGGGAACTCTATCACTTACATTTAATAGCTGAGAAGAGACTGCAAGACAAGCACCTGACTACATCTATTGACCAACATAAAGAGATAAGTATTTTATGTTTGAATAATGATCATACATTTTATAGTTAATAATAATTCATGCAATAACATTGGGAATAGTGAATCATGTATGCTTCTAGCATTGATATTTCTCTTCGGGATAGTTTTGAACTATTATTAATCTCTCTAAATGCGTCCAGGACAGATCAAGGAGCAAAAGTATGATGAGAGATTGCATAAGGAATTCAAGGGAGGAAGAGCTTGCTGCATCCTGTGAAGAAGACACGTAGGCTGAAGAAATGAACAAACATGAAGACACAACTTGCTGCCATGGGACTGAGTTGGTGGCACATAACTGGAGACGTTTCTTTGAAGAGGAGGAATTAACATTAAGAGGGATTCTGACAATTCATCAGAGGCAACCTTGGACGAGGAGGTCAAGAGGTTGATGCAAGTACTTGGAGCTTCAGAGGGAGTCACATCATCATGAAGATCTGTTGTAATGTATATTTCTTCGTGACAGAGAAGTATGAGGTGAAAGCCCTTGTTAGTGTATATTTCTCTGTGACGGAGAAGTATGAGGTGAAAGCCCTTGTTAGTGTATATTTCTCTGTGACAGAGAAGTATGGGGTGAAAGCCCTTGTAGTGTATATTTCTTTGAGACGGAGAAATATGAGGTGCGAGCCCTTGTCCATCTCTGAGATGGAGATGTGGTTCTTTCCACACATGGGAGTAGCCATGACGGATGTCATGTTGAGAGACTCCATGACGACATCACGTTGAGAGACTCCGTGATGAACCCTTTGTACTTGTGTTTTTCCACAAATGGGAGTAGCCATGGTGGACGTCATGTTGAGAGACTCCACGACAACATCACGTTGAGAGACTCCGTGATGGACACTTGTGCATATGTTTCTTTCCACACATGGGAGTAGCCATGGTGGACGTCATGTTGAGTGACTCCATGACGATATCACGTTGAGAGACTCCGTGATGAACTTTTTCTCAAATGAGTGTAGCCATTCTGGATGTCATGTTGAGAGACTCCATGACATGGATATCTGGAAGGATACCTCCCTAGCTAAGAGGGAGTGTTGATGTTTTAGCTGCGGGAGATATCCTTCTCTCAAAATCGAAATAATAAATGATATATAAATATTATTTTAAAGGTCGACCCAAGATGAAAAGTTGCCTTAGTTCTTGAATGAGGCCGACCCTTGTGAAGAGTCGCCTTGCTTGTGAAGAGGCACCTTACTTTGTATATATGGAAGGAGATGCTCATTGATTTGATCATCAATTTTATTCAAAAGAGACATTCGCACTTATCAAGGAGTACGTTATAAGAACACTTCGTGCCATTGTTTCTGAGACTTGTTTGTTTTTTTTATTTTTTTGTGTTTATGAGGGTTTTCTGCCTTTTTTTGAATTTTTGCATATATTGAAATTAAATGAAAGATACCAAAATGAAATACAATAACATGAATGAAATGCAGCTCCTCACTTTCATATTTTCTTGATCAACTTCAATGGCAAGAATTGAATACAAGCATACCCAAAAAAAATAAGAAGTATTACAAAGGCTGATATGAAATTTCTGCGAAAAAGCACCTCATTAAGAAGTTCGATTCTCACTAGATAAGCTGCCTTTTTCCTTGAATATGCTGCGGCTGGAGTCTACAAGGTTGGGTGCCCTCTTTGGAATTTATTTAGATTTTTATATGCCCTCCTTCACCAAAATCGCCCTCTTCTCCCAAAATCACCATTTGCTGCTGCTGAAGCTTGTATAAACAGGCCGTACCTCTTAGTAAATGATGCCAACAAACAATATAAAAAATCAGAAGCACTGCTCTACAATTCTTCAAATCTCTTGTGTGATATTGCTCTCAAACCCTCTGAATAACCTCATCAATCTGCACAAATAGAACACTTGTATGATGCCCTCTTGTATGCCAAATTTAGTAGATATTTCACTACTTCAAAAGGCTGCAACAATGGAGAGTTTACTGTTCTCCAATGGCTAACTGATTCAGAAACCCTTGACTTCCTCTCTCAGACAAAAACTCATCAACACCAATGCTCAATCGAATGAATTACTTTTCATCTCCAAGGCAAATATATATCCCTTCTCAAGAAGTCGATTTTCTCCACAAAAGCTTAAATTTTAATAACATTAAAATGTTATTATTTTATACCATTAAATATTTCATCTCAACCTTGGGATTGGCGCCCTCCATTTAATTATTCAATTTGGCCCCCTTTAATGATGATTTGACCCTCAAGTTATAACATTAAGTAATAACATTAAAATATCACCTTTTAATTAATTAATGTTATTTGAGCCAAATAAACATTAATAACTCCTTTAATACATCAAATCTCATCACGCCATCTAAACTGGGAGCTAATCTGATGAATCTCGATACGACCACATGCCTTGCTAAAAATAGTGAGGGTCCCTCTCAATCCATTCCTGACTTACTATAATTAGTAAGTTGAGCACCAGAGCCCCTGTGAACGCCGAATGAAAGCCAGAGCTGCTAGTTTCTGAACAATGGAGACGATACAATCCCCAAAAGACCCCCTAACCATCCTCAATCAATACTCCTCTGTAAGATTGTTCCACCAAGATCCCATGGGTAGAACTGTGCAATGTCCCTAATATCATCAAACTGCTCCTGCAACCCTCTCCTCAGAACAACTGGCTGAACCCGCTGAGCCAACTCAAACTCGCTGTCCGGTGTTGCAAGAGTATGAGTCTCAAGAGGAAGCAATTCAAAAGACTGTCCATTTTTGCTTTCATACTTTGCACAAGGCAAACTGTCATAACCGCTGTCAAGTGCCTACACCACAGGGTTGTGCATTTGAAATAGGTCATGCACATGAGGGTCAAAAGTGAAACTGTATGCACTCCTCATTGTGTATACCTCAGAAAACTCCTTTGTGAGCCTTTTCTGAAACCCCAATGCACTGGAAGGATCCCAAACACTATAATCAGCGCTCAGCTCAAAGTCCGGGTCAAGAGTGGAATCGGCATCTAACCCGAAAAGCGGGTTATCATAAGACGATGTAACATCTGCCTCAAACAAGGGGTTGTTCACAAACTGGACAACACCACCATGCTGATCTAAAGCATACAACTTTGAACCCTTGGAGTCATCAGCTAACGCGAACTCCTCTTGAATCATCTCCTACTCTCTCTCCTTTTTCTTCTCTCTACGGAGAGAGATAGAATGCAAGCTCCCATCTGTGATTCCTCTCAACATGTGTTTCCTGCCATCAACCTCAAATGACACCTCCACCTTAGGTACGTCGAGGGTAAATACTCCCAGGTCATGGAGCCATTTCATGCCCAGAACAATATTCATCTCACCCATGTTGACTACATAGAAATCAGAATGTAACTCATAGCTATTCAACATCAGAGTGAGATTAGTAACCCGCCTGGTGCACGCGAGGGTGTATCCATCAGCCACTCAAACTCTGAATCCATCAAAGTCCTCGGCCTGGAGTCTGCATCTTGCTGCGAAACCCTCATCAATAAAATTATGTGTTGCTCCCGTATCCAGCACAACAACACAATGTGGCCTCATCCTGAACATTAGCAAAGAATGTCATAGGAGCCAAATTCCCATCCGCAGATGTCGTCACATCTTGACGATCCTCTGAAGCTGGCTGATCGGAATTTGAATCCTCATGGTATGCCCACATGATTCGATTTGCTTTGCCCTTAGGTCTCAAAGGGCAATCATGATCTGGGGTGTATGGTTCCTTACACCAAAAACATAATTTCTTTTTTCTTAGCTGCTCACATGACTCCTCAACTGCCATGGTCACTGGTTTCTTTTTCTTATCATCTGTTTGCTGAGAGTCCTCTTTGTTGGTTGAAGGAACATCCTTATGTGTATTTCTACTCTTTGGGGTAGCAAACTCCATACTTCTTGCTTTCTTCATTGCTTCCTGTAGTGTCGGTGGATCGAAAGCCTTAATCCACCCTCGCAACGGTTCCAACAACCCCTCCATGAAGAGCACAACT
Source organism: Sequoia sempervirens (assembly GCA_007258455.2). NCBI lineage: Eukaryota > Viridiplantae > Streptophyta > Pinopsida > Cupressales > Cupressaceae > Sequoia > Sequoia sempervirens. The sequence continues at coordinate 88,991 of VDFB02256279.1, read as the reverse complement.
AGCCTCCTCTCTGAGATGTTTGTCACCATCACAGATAACCTCTGGAAGTCACTGATATAACTCTCTAGGTTGCCAATCTACCTAAGCTGTGCCAAGTCTCTGAAATAAACTTTTGGATCCTTTTTATCAAAACGTTTAACTAGTTTGTCCACGAACTCCTGATAAGAGGTGATACGATCATGCTGTAGTGTCACCATCCCGTGATACCACCAATCATGGGCTGCTCCCTCTAAGTGTAGCATGGCAAATTTGATCGCTTCTTCTTCAGACATAGGTCGGAGTGTCAAAAAGGCGTCTAACCTATGGATCCAGGATTGTGCTGTTACCTTGCCATTGCCATCAAAATAGGGTAGTGTGATCTTGCTGGCAGCGTGCTTCAAATCTCTGTTTTGGTTCCGAGGCCTATTCCCCTTTCGAGACCTGTAGTAATTTATCCTCGATTGCACAAATCGATCAAAATGCATGAGCTCGTGTGCCTCTGGTGTCAATTGCCGCCATTCATCATGGGCAGCCATAAATGCATTAGCATAGGTTGGTTCCTCAACCTCTTCAATATTCTCCTCAACTCGCTCTTCCCTCAGAAAAGTGGGTCGAGTAGGCCTATCTGCAGTGCGGGAAGGTGCTCTCTGCACTCTTTGTGACCTTGCTACACTCCTGTCATCATCTTGATCTTGAGGTTGTCTCCTGGGTAAATTCAACTGCTGAAGAGTAGCTGTGAGCTACTGTAGTACACCTGCTACCTGTTGCTGGCCAACCCGTAAATCCCTCAAGGTCTCTCTCACTTCTTTTGTCACCATCCCTATCCTCATCTCTCCTTTCATTCCTGTGTGGTCCCTCTTCTGACCTGTCATCCATATCTGTCAATGGTTCCTCTGCAAATGGGTTATCTCTTTGCCAATCTTCGTCTGATTCCCCTTTGTTGCGAGTGAAATATTTGTGGTGACTTCTCATGTACCTTCAACCCTCCAGGATGGCAGGATTAAGGCTCTGATACCAATCTAAGAACACTTCGTGCCCTTGTTTTTGAGACCTGTTTGTTTTTTTGATTTTTTTGTGTTTATGAGGGTTTTCTGCCTTTTTTTTGAATTTTTGCATATATTGAAATTAAATTAAAGATACCAAAATGAAATACAATAACATGAATGAAATGCAGCTCCTCACTTTCATATTTTATTGATCAACTTCAATGACAAGAACTAAATACAAGCATACCCAGAAAAAATAAGAAATATTACAAAGGCTGATATGAAATTTCTGCGAAAAAGCACCTCATTAAGAAGTTTGATTCTCACTAGATAAGCTGCCTTTTTCCTTGAATATGCTGCGGCTGGAGTCTACAAGGTTGGGTGCCCTCTTTGGAATTTATTCAGATTTTTATATGCCTTCCTTCACCAAAATCACCCTCTTCTCCCAAAATCACCATTTGCTGCTGCTGAAGCTTGTATAAATAGGCCGTACCTCTTAGTAAATGATGCCAACAAACAATATAAAAAATCAGAAGCACTGCTTTACAATTCTTCAAATCTCTTGTGTGATATTGCTCTCAAACCCTTTGAATAACCTCCTCAATCTGCACAAATAGAACACCTGTATGATGCTCTCTTGTATGCCAAATTCAGTAGATATTTCACTACTTCAAAAGGCTGCAACAATGGAGAGTTTACTGTTTTCCAATGGCTAACTGATTCAGAAACCCTTGGCTTCCTCTCTCAGACAAAAACTCATCAACACCAATGCTCAATCAAATGAATTACTTTTCATCTCCAAGGCAAATATATATCCCTTCTCAAGAAGTCGATTTTCTCCACAAAAGCTTAAATTTTAATAACATTAAAATGTTATTATTTTATACCATTAAATATTTCACCTCAACCTTGGGATTGGCGCCCTCCATTTAATTATTCAATTTGGCCCCCTGTAATGATGATTTGACCCTCAAGTTATAACATTAAGTAATAACATTAAAATATCACCTTTTAATTAATTAATGTTATTTGAGCCAAATAAACATTAATAACTCCTTTAATACATCAAATCTCATCACGCCATCTAAACTGGGAGCTAATTTGATGAATCTCCATACAACCTCATGCTTTACTAAAAATAGTAAGGGTCCCTCTCAATCCATTCCTGACTTACTATAATTAGTAAGTTGAGCACTGGAGCCCCTGTGAATGCCGAACGAAAGCTAGAGTTGCTAGTTTCTGAACAATGGAGATGATACAATTCCCAAAAGACCCCCTAACCATCCACATTAGCCTACGAGGGTCAAAATTATAGGCTAACCATCCGCAAACATGAGCGTGCTAAAAAGGGGACATTGCATTCGTGCATCTACAACAGATCATATTATTGCATAAAGCAGATCGACATTAAGGAGAGATCATATAATTGTGTATTTGCATCTAAGTGAGGTGCGATTCTTTATTGCATTATATTGGCCTTGTGTGTGGCCAAGATTGTAAGCAGATTTCTGCTCCTTTAAATTCAATATATAAGAGAGATATTTTGGCTGGGATTTTCTCCCTTGAGAAGGAGGGTTTTCCCAGGATAAATTCTGAGTTCTTTGTTCACTGTGTTGAATTTTCTGTTAATTTGCATTTCTGATTAAAACAACAACACAAGGTGCCTATATTGAAATTGATATTTAGGATCGATAGATGCCTCAAGATTGATAGGTCTCGGTGTCCTCTAGAAAGATGTATTTAAGATATATATGCCAGTAAGTAAAATGAATACGCTTATGGGGTTTTAATTTGCAATTTTATTCTACTCTTTGATTGTAACTAGAAAAGAAGTAACTTAGTGGATGAATTGCAAACTCTCAGAAAATAACTTGATTTAGTTGCATATAACTTAGAATGATAGTTTACAAGGTCCATGGGTATAGGCATAGGAATCAATGTAGTTATTTGTGCTAATATGCATACGATTATATAAATGCCACACCCGCAATCACTACAATCATCACCATAATATTATTAGGATAAACTCTTGTTCAACAAGACAATTAATAATCATGTTACAATCTGTTGAAATCTACTGTTTTTAATGCAAAACTAACAATTACACCAATGAATTGTATGGCCAGACTATGCAAACTTCCGTTTTTCCCCACTCTGCCGCTTTTTGGAGAAAAGCATGTAAGCACATGTATTGTTATTATCTTCTTTTTTCCTTAGATCAGTTGCTTTCTTACTCATGCAGACGATTCCTGTAGTACTTGTAGGGGTTCAGAATTTTCCCTTTTAATGGGTTTCCTGCGGGGTTTATGCAAGAGATGTGGGGAAATGCTAGAAGATGCCAGCAGGTGTCTGGCTAAATGTCTGTATTTGCGTATGGTTGCGAAGATGTAAGCCGGTACTTGGCAGTTGTAACAGAGATAATAATTAAAATATATCATAGTATGATATGAAAACCATATGCTTAAGTATGAATTGGAGTTCAAAAAACAAGAAAATGTGACACATTGAACCCTTAGAGGTGATTTGAAATCTCTGATGTGAATTTCTTGATTACCTTCTTTCTTATGTTTGTTGAGTTGGTGGTGCTGGTGACATGGGGTACTGCATATTCATGGCTTGTATTGCTGCTCTGTGAGCTCTAATATGTGGCTGACATGTGTTCCACTGTCAACTCAATTGGTTTTTTTGTGTAGGCCAGTTATTTCTATTATACAACTGGAATTGTTTTTCATGAAGTTGAGTTAAATATTTGTAGTGGAAAAATAGTATGCATAAACTTTGAACTATGTGTAAGGGTCATCACTAGAAAAATAATCAGATATTGAAACGTTGGTGCGTGTGTCTACGATTTTTAAATGTTTATAAGAGCTGTGTGCTCCAATGTTTTCCATGAGGTGTTTCAATGCATACAAACAGAACAGTTCATCAAACTTGGTGCACATTATGAAGGGTTAAACCCTTATAAAACTCCACCCAAGGCTTTAAAAGATGGCAACTAGTCAAGTGAAATGCGCCAAAATAGAACAGCAAAGCAGGTGCATGTATTGAGTGGTTTGTTGGTTTATTTTTAATTCCAACTGATTTCTTGAAACCATTTAAAGAGTAGCCAATTCTTATGCTCAAAGATTTCAAGTAGTTGGCCAACGAACAGGAGTTAGCTATATCATTATTCCTCTCTGCACTTTAGGTTTTGCAAGACCTAGGGGGGTAACCCTTAACAATATCAATGGATAATTACTCAATTCATATCAGGATATTGATTTAACAGAGATGTTCTCATGAAATATGCCAAGAATTGCATGGAAGTTTGTCAAAATAGGCTAAATTCTTGGAGACTTAATGCATTTACTGGCTTTGAGAACATATACAAAGCTAAAGGACAAACTAAAAACATAATTCAAAATTTCAAATAATCTTTATCATAAATGACCTTGGACTTGTAACTAGAACTCTCACTTAGATTGATGCCTTAAAACCTTGGCAACAAAGTCAAAAGATCATGCAAATGTTTTCTGAACAACAAACTGAGAACAAATTCAATGATAGCTGTAATGTCCCCTTTTGGGATTGGCCTTAAATCTTGCCCTAGAATCACAAGCTTAATGTAGTTAGGGTTATAACTTACCACTTAGATTCTTAAAGAAAGATAAACCCTGGTTTAGGTCCTATAATCATGTTAGAGATCCATCACTCAAGTAGCCTGACAATTGGTACTCCATATTGAACCTTACAATAAAACATGAGTAACTCTATTTTAAATGATATTTTTGTCCTTAGCAACTTCATAATGAACTAACTAGTCGCACTTTGTGTTTGCTCAAATATGGATCATACGAAATGAGGATGATGATAGGTGGTCTTAGTCCCTCCCCTCTTCATGTGGCGCATGCCATTCATATGACCTGGTGAGACTCTTAACCTCCTTGTCAACATCCGTGTTCCATCTACCATAATCGACCTTTCTCCCTTGTTACACCATGGTAGGAAGGTAGGATTACAATGGTTAATCCCATGATTGAACTAGACCCAGAGGCAACACCCTTTGATCCCAAAGGTAGAACCCCTCTGGCCCTCGTGGGCTCATTACGTCCCACCCTTGGGTGGCGTATCTAGTGGAGATCAACCTAGACCCAAGGGCAGTACCCTCAGATATCCCAGGAGGCAAGTACCCCCTTGGCCCTCGTGGGCTCATTACGTTCCACCCCCGGGTGGCGTATCTAGGAGACTCCGTTGCATGAATTCCCCTTTGAAATCCTTCTTACCCATCATGGTGGAACATGGACATCATAATACAAACAATCTACTAACTACAGAAACACATATGAACGATATACAAACATATAAATTTCTGAACCTATCATAAGTAGAAATAATAATAAACCATAATAAACAATAAATAATAATAAACAATAATGAACAATAATAAACAATAATGAGCAATAATAGACATCCCTACTGATTCTACTTGTAGTCGGTAACATCCCTAGTGATTCTACTTGTAGTTGGTACTAGAATGTAACAGCATGTAACATAATATTATAAGTACCAACACAATGTCTCCGGACTATACTGACTCAAGTACAAATAGCCGCTGTCGGTGGTTGAGGAACCAACTGTCACGACTCTTCATGACAACAACTAATCACTAGTCAGGAATTAATCTTCCCGAAACATGTACAAAAGTATATGAAATATTATAAACTAACTATAGTCTTATTTAAATATAATTAACTGTGGCCGACTATGACCTACTACGACCGAGGCCCGACTATGATCAACTACACTACTCCATAGGTTTCTGAATATATTATAATGGAGACAAACAGTAATAGACACATCTATTTATCCTACTCTATAAATTCTGAACATATTATAATTGTAAACAAACAATAATAAATGCGTATCCTTTAACCTACTTTATGCCTTTAGCAGATCACAATTCATAAGATTAGAGAATTCACCCGAAGGTGTGCAGCCTGTATTTAATTCCTTATATTCCTCTCCTCTGCCCATGCCTTTAGACCTTGCATCGACCTCCCTTATATGGCCGATCAAGAGTCTTTATCTTGGACGTGTCTTTTCATACGTAGCTTTCTTTGTTTTGGGATCGCTTCATAGTATGGGTTGGCTCCTTTGACCGATTTCTTAATAGTGTTGACTGCTGTTATGTATGAGCTGCTTAGTAATCGGCTGGATGTTATTTATCTTTCTTTTATTTAGCATAATTTATATGTTATATTTTGTATTTTATTTATCTCTTCTTTCTTATTTTATATGTTATTTATTCTCTTTTATGGTTTATGAAATTATATCTGCTAGTTTAAAATATAGATTATTATTTTATGATGTTTATAAATTGCACATATTATAATCAAACTCTCTGTTACAATATCGGTTATTCTATAATATAATTATAATACTTATTTATGATAATGGCCGAATTGTTAATATTATAATTATAATATTATCTTATGATAATTATAATTATATTTAAATTGCAATTACACATATTTAGATTTTGATTGTATTTTGATACATTTGGTGTTACCATTTCGGGGGACATGACAAAAGCCTACACATTACTGCCTTACAATAGTGTTATCTGAATTTAGATTCATATCCAATTCTTCTTAACAATTCAGATATAGCAATTTGATCCATTACTTTAATAGAAGCTATACAAGAAACATTCATTTGCATCATAATGCAGAGATGAACATCAAAAGATCCTTGGTCAATTTAATTCATAAGAGGAACAAAATGTACATTGGACACAATTGCTTTTGAATCTTTCACAATGTATTCAAATCCTTTTGAAAGTGTATATTGCTATGTAGAAACTTTACATTTGCATTCACTCTCCTTCCCTGAAAATCTTAGACAAGACTAGAACAGACCAAGACAAAACTCTCTACTTACAAAAATAACCAAGATCCTTTCAAAGATCCTTTCAAAATGGTTCAAAATTCCCATTTATAGAGACAAGGGAGCAACAAGCTTAAGGCCATGGACAGATGCCACATTTTCATTTGACAACTTGTCCAAAGGATCAAAACAAAATTGGTACAACTGCTTTGCAAAAGACAAAAGGGGCAACGCTAGAAGACAAAATAGTTGTCGAAGCCATCATAGAAGATATTCCTTTGATTTGCATGATGAGATGAAATGGGCCGGGGGTGCATGATTTGTCAGTTGTACTTCTCCACCCATGCTGCAAATGTATTTTGTGAAGGCCAAGGAGATGCTAGAATTCTTTTGGCATGATTCAAATTAGAAGAATATTCTTCCTTAGTCCATTTCTTTGCAGCTTCAGAAAATTTTATCAGAATTATTTCTAACTTTATCAAATTATCCATAGCAGCATTGCATTTATCCATATCCATATTATCTACAAAATAAGAACTCATGATGGGAGATAAGATACTGCTGAGCTCAGCCCTCCATACCTTAGAAGCCTTTACCACTCCATCACTAGACAAAATTTTAGGCATAATGCCACACTCAAGGTCCTCAAAAAACTCTAAGGATTGCTCCATAGCAAGCTGATATGCCGTCCTCAATACCATCTGAATTTTCCAAAATAACACATAATTCGATAGGAGTATCAATATCAAAATTTGCCCTCTCAATCATCTTTTCAATTAACTGCTTCCTTGGGCTCCAAATATCTTGGATGCTCTTGAGCCGAGTCTTTATTGGGACATGAATGGCATGAGCAGCAACAATTGCATTGTAATTCCAACTCCGAGTATTTTCCAAGTGGCCTAAAATGCAAGATAGCCTATGACCAAATAGGCTATCAACAATCTTTGAAAATCTTTCTTTCCTTCCCACCCTTGGTCTTTTTTCCTAGCTTCCCTGCTCTCAGTGAGCTCTTTCTTCAATCTGCTAACCTCCAAGGTGAGGGTTGTCTTCTCTTGGCTTTCTTTATCTCCCACCATAGGTTCAGGAGGTGGAAGCAGTCCTGTGACAACATTAACTTGTTCCTAAAGCTTTAGATTTAAAGCATTTACCTTTGCAAGGTCTGCTTCCAACTTTCTTACAGCTGCTTCAGTGAACGTGGCTGTATTCATAGTGAATGTTGCTGCTTGTAGGGCACTGGTATCCCCCAATCTTTTGACAATCAAGTTGCCAGTCAATTCGTTTGTATCATTTATTACTTGGGGTTTGTTGGTCTTGGGGAAAATAGACCAAATAGCTAAGGTTTCATGCCTTGGATTGAAATCTGACCCAAAATACAATGCATCTGCTTGCTCCTTAGATGACAATACATGGTCATCTCCCTCTTGTCTCTTGATGGTCTCAAATGCAATTGCAGATGATATATCCTATCCTTGTAACAACAGACACCCACTTTTTCTAACAGTTTCCCTTCCTTTTTCTGGGGTCATTTTTTGCAGGTCAACATTGACCTCAGCCCATATCTCCGATACGATCTCATCTTTATTCTCTTTTGTAATTCTTATTTTAGCTTCCTCCATTCTTTTCCTGAAAGCTTCACCCTTATTCTTTAGGAGGAAATCCTTTAACTCCTTGGTGGTGATGAATTGATCATTTGACATGAACTCAGTCCATGCTAAGGATTTGACATCATCCACCACTTGCCCACCAATTTCAAAATTTATCAACATTCTATCATTGGAGGGTCTTTCAACCATGACCCTAGATGGAGGCTGCATCACCTATCTCGTGTCTGAATCAGCTGGAAAGTCATAAGGATCCAGAGGGTACTCTACTAGAGATTCTATCATAGGAGCAATTTGCTGCAATGTTGTCACCTGTTGAGGGCTTGTGCTCTTCCATTGGTGAGGATGGACCAAGTCTATCTATTTGGGATAGAGTCAAAGGTACATTAGCCAATTGATAAACACACACTTATACTGAGAGAGCGGGGGAGGGGGGGGGGGACGGCGTGAATCACTATAAACAAACTTTTCCCAATTTAAAACTTCAATCAATCAACAACAGCCATGCAAGATCTAATAATTTAGAACAGAATAAGAACACCAAATTTATGTGGAAACCCTTGTGGGAGAAAACCATGACAAAATAATGCAATATATATATATATTGCATTATTTTGTTGTGGTTATATATATATATATATAACCTACAGGAGACACCAAACCCCTCTTATACAATTTATGAGCACCAACCCACTGGAGACACCAATCCCCACAACTGAGCACCAACTCAGTAAGAGACACCAATCTCTTCTAAATTGGAAGGCACCAACCTCTCCAATGACTGCTCTAAATCTGCACTTAAAGTGTGACCTTGATCACACATTTGGCTGACACTTAGCAAATTATGCTTTAGTCATTCGACATATAAAACATTTTTCTGTCTTTGTTCGTCCATTATCTAGACTGAGCTTCCCTGTTCTTGCAATCTTAACCATTGTGTTGCCCCTGAATATTACAGTTCTGCCATTTGTCTTCTTTAGATAGAGAAATTTGCTTTTATCCCCTTTAGATAGAGAAATTTGCTTTTATCCCCGCTCATGTGACTTGAGCAGCCACTATCAATATACCATTGATCTCTCTCATTTTGTATATGAAGCACAATTTGAACAAGCATGGATCTCTCCTTTTCTTCCCTCTTCTTCTGTTTCCTCACTTTCATATTTCCTTCATTTGGCTTGGCAAAGACATCCTCTTTCTGATTTGGCTTTGGTGCCTCTACAAAGACAATTCTACAAAAACATGCTGTATGCCCGAAATTATTGCACTTATAGCATTCAACATTGAAGTTCAGGGGAACAAATGAATTGTAATTCCTATTCTCAAATCCATAAGAATTCTTATTTCACCTGTTATTCTTATTATAACTCCTATAGTTTATTGCCTTGTGACCAAATTTATTGCATGAATATCAATAGCCAAAAAATGAATGATAGAACCTATTTGTGGGAGGTTGTCTTGGAGGAATAGGCTTCTTGATTATGTCCTTTTTCTCATTTGGCATAGTATCTAACTTTTGGCGATTCTGGCTTTCCTCCTTGCTACATTCTTCTTTACTAGAAATTTTGACTACATTAGCATAGCTTTTTGGTTTTGATTCTTTTGAAGTTTTGATTTTACTTTCCTCATTATGTGCCTCGCTAGTTGCTTTGGTTTCTTCATAACCGAGTCTTGTCTTTAGCATTGGTGATCTCTGTTCACTTAGGATATTGTCCAAGATCTTAGTGCTTTTCTCAAACTTAATGCTTCTATTTAACTTGTCAATAGTTTTCTCCAATTCCTTCCTTAGAGCGACAATTTCGGATTCAAGTTTCTCACATTCCTTTTCTTTTTCTTTAAAATGAGTTTTTGTCACACCCTCTATCCTTTTGCTTTTCTCTAATTGGATTTTTATATTTGAGATCATTTGTTCTACCTCTTCAAAGTTTTTCCTTTCTTCTTCAAACTGTAACTTTTTCCTTTGATTTTTCTTTCTCAATCTCTCAATTTCTCCTATGGCAAAAATCAGTTCTTCTTCCAGATTTTCTGCGCTATAACCTTCAGTGTTTACTTCCTCCTTTATTTGATTCTTATTTTCTCTTTTATCAATGTTCTCCTTGTTCTCTACTTCTAATGCCATAAAGAGTGTTTCCTCTCTACAACTTTCTGCATCAGTGTCACTGGATGAACCAACATCCCTATAGGAGTACAAGCTTTTCTTGAAATTCTCCTTTTTGTTTTTGCGACGTTGATTCTTTTTGCTTCCTTTCTCAAACTGATAATCTTCTTCCTCTTCGCTATCACTGTTCTTTGAATAGGGGCATTTATTTGCAAAATGTCCAATCTTACCACAACTGAAACACTTGAAAGGTAACTTACCCTTGTATTTTCTGGACCCCTTCTTTAGCTTCCTTACAAAGTTTGCTTCTTCATCTTCTATCTCACTATTTGATTTCTCGCTAAACTCAACTTCTTTTCCTTTCGACTTCTTCATAGCTTTGAAAGCAGCTTCTTTCTTTGATGGCATCTCCCTTTTCGTCCTCATTTCATAGGCAATGAGAATTCCATGTTATTCATCCATCGTTAGAGTATCTAGGTCCTTCATATCTTCAATTGCAGACATCTTGGCATCGAATCTTAGTGGTAAAGATCTTAAAACTTTCTGTACTATGATTGAAGCTTTTATCTCCTCACCGAGCCCCCTGATTGTATTGACAATCTCATCCACACACAGAAAGAAGGTGGAGACATTTTCTTCCTCTTTCATTCTAAGACTTTCAAAGTCACTTCAATGAGTTTGCAACTTGGCTCTTTTGACTTTGTCATCACCTTCATAGGTATTCTTTAATTTATCCCATGTCTTTTGCTGACTTGCAATGCATGACCTTCACAAATTTTGATTCCGATAATCCACATGGAATTGCATTCTTTGCCTTTGCATTATATTCATTGGTCCTTTTTCTTTCGTGATTTGTTGGGGGAGTTGCAGGAGGTGTATAGCCATTCACCACAGATTGCCAAATATCATACCCAAAGCATTCAAATAGGTTTCCATCCTAATGCTCCAAAAAACATAGTTCGTTCTGTCAAACAATGGTGCTTTGTTTGAGAAGAAACCATATCCTTCTTGTCCCACCATGTGTGCTCCTTTTGGATCTACCTTTAAGTGGTTAAACTGTCTTCAAAGGAACCCGCTATGATACCAATTGATGAACACACACTTATACTGAGAGGGGGGAGGGGGGTGTGAATTAGTATAAGCAAACTTTTCCCAATTTTAAACTTTAATCAATCAACAACAACAACCATGCAAAATCTAATAATTTAGAACACAATAAGAAGAAAACCCTTACGGGAGAAAAGCACAGCAAAACAATGCAATATATATATATAGCACCAACCTACAGGAGACACCAATCCTTTCTTATACAATTTGTGAGCACCAGCCCACTGGAGAAACCAATCCCCACAATTGAGCACCAACTCAGTAAGAGACATCAATCTCTTCTAAATTGGAAGGCACCAACCTCTCCAATGACTGCCCTAAATCTGCACTTATGTCTGCTCAAATATAATATAATGTCTGCTTCAAATGACTACTCCAAGATCAATTTATATCTCTGCTCAATGTTAACATGAATCACTTCAAAAATCTGCTACTAAATTGCACTTGTATCTTTTCAAGATCTGCTCTAAAACATGCTCCAGATCTGATATAAATTTGATATGATTTTATTTTTCTCTTCTTTAAATCTGCATATGCATCTCCTTCAGATTTGCATAAGATTTCACCTTCAAGGCTGCATGTATATATCAGACTTCTGACCCCAACTGGACTGATTTATCTTTTCTTCCACCCTCCTTATCACAACCTTCACAAACTCTATTTATTTTGCACCAAGAGTGGTGACTCCATGAATGGATATGAGTTTTTGCAAGGGAGACAACCTTTTTTAATATTTATGCACCTTTTCAAAATGTCTTTTAATACCTAACTTGGGCGCACCATCAAGGGTTGACCCATATTAACTTAATTTATTATTATTATTTTTTGTTTAAAATCTACTATGAAGGGCGCCAAAATAGGGAGAGTTGGCCCATAAAAAAAACATTTAATTTAATTTAAATGAATATGGGCTCCATCAATAATCAGTTCAAAAATTAAATTCGTTTTAATATAATTGTTTTTAACTCATTGGAGGCGCCAAAATGAAAGAGGTTTGACCAGCTGTTGCACTGATAGAATGCCAAAATCTGCCCTTAAAATGCCTTGATAATGATGTGATTTTATCTTCTTTGACTAGCAAATTTCTTCATGATAAACTTACTATTTTACCATCAACCATCTAATTGCCTTTGACATCAATGAGAATAATTCTAACACCAATAAATTGGCTGCATTATCTAGCATAGTCATGATTTTAAGGACCGGGTCCTGAATCTCTCTATGTGCACCTTTGTAAGAAGGATCCACCTTCTTTCTCCTTTCCTCTGCAATTTGTATTTTCACCCACTGTTCTCTTCTCTTTTTAGCCTCTAGTTCTATGGAGTAATTTTTGATTAGGTCCTTAATTGGGTCATACTCATGCTTAAATGCAACAAGTTTATATTTTATCCTAGCATTGTGGATGAAATGCTTAGGATCACATCTTCTTACTTTATCTACCATCATTTTGTAGGGTATCAACTACAAGCCTTCTTTGGCGGTGACTTGAAAATTTGAGAAACTCAATGTAGATGGCAGGATGGCACGCTTTTTGCAATTCATGAAATGAGTCTTATCTGACTCATTCAACTGCGAGATGACCTCCAAAAAAGCAATTCTGTCCGGGATAGATTTGGGAAAAATGTGGGGTGCAATAGGCGAACCATAAACCCTAATTATTGTGGCATTTGAGTAGGAGAACTGTTCACCCCAGTTGAGGTCAACACCCAACTCTGGTTGCAGGTCCTTTGGTTTGAGGGATCTCCTAACATCCTCAGACAACCCCCAATCTATCCTTTGGTCCACATTCCTTATTATCTCTTTGACAAATAATTCCTCAAAGATGCTGTAATTTGATGTGTCATAGTTACTATCCCAGATATAAGTACATTCCTGTATAGGTAGTGACTTCTTTTGAGCATCATGGGATTTGATCATACGAGGAGGCCAAATCTTCCTCCCACTGTAAAGTAGAATGTGGCATATTAAAGAGTACCATTTAAAGTGGACAATATCCTCATTTTCCTTAATTGCACATAGGGCTTTGTGGATTCCATATGAAATGAAAGTTGCATAATCATATGGCTCGTTCACATCCTTGCTTTGGATATCCACTACCAATACCATCATGTTGACTGATATTTGGGTCTTACAATCCATTTCCAAGACTTGGAATAATGCAAAGTAGGTCTTCACAAAGTAGTCTTCAAAAATGTCATAGTTGAAAGGGCTCCAATTCCCCGCTGGAAGACCTTCTCAATTCTCTGTTTTGACCTTTGGGTTTGAAACTAGGCAACCACTTCACTTTGTAACTATCTCTCAATCTTTGATATTCTCTAGTTAATGCTCCTAGGTCAACAGGTAGCCGAGCATTTTTGTATAGATTAAAAACCTCACAAATGTAATTTCTATGAAGGGTTGCCAAAGAAATACCTTTCCCACTAAAAATTGCCCTCTTCTCTGGGTTATAAGCCCTAGCCACAACTCTAATTAGCTCGACATTAATGAAAAAATTTGGGACAACCAATTAAATTAATATTTAGATAGTTTATATTAATGGTCAATATTGTAACATATTAGATTAGATTGTTTCTATTCTTTAGTTTGCTTTAGTCTTTTTTAGAAACATCGATATTCTTTATTTTAGAAACCTTGTTTGTAAATCTTTATAAAGAGCCTTTGTCTCTTTCATTTTAAAATATCAAGATTTTACCAAAACATGGAATCAGAGCAGGATTTTTAAATTTTTTTTTTTTCTAGTGCCCTTCATTTTTTCCGGTACAGTTTCGACTCTTTGTGATCTGCTCATTAGCATAGGATTTTTCGTCTGGTGGAAATTGCGTTTTTTTTTTGTGTGACGTCCGGAGATACTTTTGAGGTTTTGTGTGGCGTTTTGATCGACAAATCGTGTCCTTTGTTGGCATGCGCGTGTCTTCTGTTTGTGACTTTTTGGGCACCGTTTTGTTTTTTTGCGATCTGAGTAAATCGCGTTTGTTTCTGCTCACGTTTCTTCCCGATGTTGTTTTTCTCCAATCTCCATTTGTCTTCTACTCTCATACCTGTGCGACCAAGGGTTTTTTAAGTTTCGCATGAGTTTTTGGGTGCGATTTCTGCCATTTCTGAGCGTGACTTTCAAGTTTTTGACACGATTTTTTACAAAATTGTGGGTCTTCTTGGTGCCGGATTTGTTCCTCATGCAACGACCTAGGGTTTTGATTAGCGCCTAAGGTTTTTTTGGCAAGATTTTCTTGAAAATCGTGTTCTTTTTGTTTGTAGGTTTTGTGCCTCTTTTTTGATGGGATTTGTTTGAGGGTTTTTCTGTGCAAGTGTGCAAAATAAAGGGTTCTTTTTGGCGAACTAGGTTTTCTTTATCTGAGTTTTGTGGCGTTGTTTGAAGGCTTGTGAAAGATGGCCTCTTTGTCTCATATTATGCTGGAAGGTAGTCATAAATTCAATGGCCACAAATACACCACCTTGAAGCAGCATATGATGACCATATTTGAGTATCGGTGCCTTGACCACATTGTTCTGGGCAACACTACACGTCTTACAACGACGGGTATAGACCAGGAAAAATTTGATGAGCAAAATCGGGAAGTTGTGATGCTTATTAAATTGTTAGTCACTGATTGCCAGTTGCCTCAGGTGTCGTCTTGCAAAACAACTAAAGAAATCTAGGATCTTCTAAAAGATCTTCATGAAACATCCGATAAGAGCCGAGCGTTCTTTCTGAAGAACATGTTCTCCATCATGACGGATGAGAAGACAACTCTGCAGGCGCACTTGACAAAAATAAGGACATCTGTGATCAGCTAGAGGCTATTGGTCGGAAGATGGAGGAGGAAGATATGGTAGTCATCACTCTGAAAAGTCTACCAAAGTCTTATGAGCACTTTATTGAGACGCTCAACATTACCTCAACTAATGTTGACTTGAAGTTTCCTGAGCTTTGCACCAAACTTCTATAGCAGGATCAATGGAGAGACAACAGTTTGGTAGTGGTGCTAGTTCATCCTCTACGGAACATGCATTTCTTGCCAAGACATTAAGAAGAATAAGGGCATAAATCAGTCCTCTCAACAGATCAACCAAGCTCAATCCCAAGACTCTTCCAAGAAGAAGAACATGCAATGCAACTATTGCCAAAAATCCAGTCTTCCAGGAAAGGACCAAGCATGTTGAACTTCATTGTCATTTCATCCGCCAACTTGTCGAAGATGGATCAATTGTGTTGCAGTATGTTCCAACTGAGGATCAGGGATCAGACTGCAGATATTCTCGCCAAGTCTCTGAGCCCGGATAAGTTTGTAAAATTTAGGGGGCACCTAGGTGTAGTTGATAGATTGACCATTAAGGGAGGGTATTAAATTAATATTTAAATAGTTTAGATTAATAGGAAATATTGTAACATATTAGATTAGATTGTTTCTATTCTTTAGTTTGCTTTAGTCTTTTTTAGAAACCTCAATATTCTTTATTTTAGAAACTTTGTTTGTAAATCTTTATAAAGAGCCTTTGTCTCTTTCATTTTAATATATCAAGATTTTACCAAAACACAACCAACCTTCCGACTCCCAATCTCCATATATTGCAATTTGCTTTGACAGTCAAACATTTTCTGAAACCATATTTGAATAGGGTATAGCCATGAATCGAAATTATGGCATCTCTGCAACAATCATTTCTATCAATTACCCTATCGGCTAAAATCCCAAAACCTTGACCAATTCTAGGTCTCTTCGATGCCCCACACGATTGAGCGATTATGTCTTCATGTAGACCTCTCTTAATGCCTCTTGAAGTTCTGACCATGGTTTCTAGGGTTAGGGCTTTTGATTATGAAATTAGGGCTTAGGGTTTTTCTTTTTCTTTTTGCGTTTCTTTACAAGGTTCCCAAGTTTTATACCCAATTCAATTTATCCAATGATCTAATTGTACTTCAAACCTTAAAATTCCTCCTTAACAGACTAGAATCATCCCTTTTTGGAAGCAAGAAAACAATAGGAAGGATAAAACCATTTACTTTTTTATTGCAGTAACAAAGCTCGAAAAAGCTTCTGAAAACCCTTGTCAAGCCAAAATCTATCGTATCCTCTGCTCTAAGAATATTTTCACAATCTAAATAACAAATGCAGACATTATTATGCAGAGATTTGGAAGTGAATTGGTAGGTAAAGGCCAAATCCTCCATCAATATTCGCATGCATGAAGGCGCACCCTGCAAGTAGACATTTTTCCATTTTGAATGTTGACTATTGATCTTTGAGAGATCAACGGTTATCATGGGCATTTGAATTTCCTTGCGCGAAATTAGAAACACCTTTACAATACTACAACATCAGACATGTTTTGCCATTTTGGGGTTTCGCGAAAACCGAAAGAACAAACCAGATGCTCCTACGAAGATGTTAACTTCCGTGAAATTAAGGAAAAGAGAAAAGAATGACACGCGACACAATTTCGAGAATTTGCGGGAGGATCAATGAAAACATAAAAGTCCCTGCGACAGAAGAAGTTTGCACAAAATGGAATTAACCCCTCAATAAAGCACAAACAAAATCATTTCTCTCTCTTGTGGAAACAATCCCTTGGAAAGAAAAGGCTCTGCAAAGCACATAGCTAGGTGGATTCAACCAAATGATGACAAGTGGCATTGACTAGGATTTAAGTAGGGACCACCCAACGAGCTTAGCATTCGGTAACTTGAAAGGCTTTAACACACATGCGGTAACTGGAACAACTTGGGGCACTAGGAAAAGGGGCCGGTAACACATGGTTCAAGAGACTTTGCGAAGCAACATAAAGAACCAGGAACCTAGAGAGCAAGTCATTGATCAAAAAGAATAAAAGGGAGCGGGATTTAACATTTAACAAGCAAAGGACCCATACAAGCCATCAATGAGGGGACATGTGTCATTGTTTCGCATGTTCATGGGGAGATGTAGCATAAATGAAAAGTGCCTGCGAAATGAGGATAGTTTGTGAAATAACGCCATGTGTCAATTGGGGCCCAATGAGATGAAGGGTTAAAGCGAATGCTTAAGAGCATATGAAAAGGAATGGGTTGAGTCGGTGCTTAGGCAAACGGGGTCAGTCGGTAGATAAAACGGGGGCCTTGAAGAAACAACTTAAGGAACTAGGTGACTGAGGTAGGCGGTCAATGAAAAAATAGAAATAAAGTGCAAGGGCTCGGCTAGGGTTTAAGGTTTTTTCACAACCCCAATGCATTTTTCTTTGTACCCTTACAAATATGGCAATGTTTTGCAAGTTTCAGAGGCTTGGAAGGAGCAGAGAGCCAAAATTATGGAAAAGTGCTACCATGTTTAAACCCTTCAACTTTTCTGCCTTAATTATAGGAAATTTGGACACAAAAATAGACACACCTTTTTGGTGGCACGAGCCTTGATTTATTCTGCCCAAACATATGAAAAATGTCAAATCTTCAAGTGATTTCTGCTAGGGTTATAAGAACAGCCATAAGGCATGCTTTTATGATGGCTTAGCCATCTAATTTTTGCTCTAGTGCATATTTTGGTTGGTTCAGTCATCCGTAAACTCCTATTTTCTTAAGTTTGTAAATACATCCAAGACTTCTATCCAAGAGCTAGGTAAAAGTATGACAGGGTTTAGCTGCAATTTATTTCTGCCAAAGTGTCTAATATATGCAAGAGGTGTGCTTGGTATAGGAAGTTCTCATATTTAAAGGCTACTGTGTAGGGCATGTTGCAGTTAGATCTGCAGAGATTTTCAATTTGTACTGTCATACCCATTCTGCTGTTTTGCCCCCTCAAACTGCCTCAGATTTAGAGATCATTTCAGTATGTTTTTAATCCCTAATAGTTTGGATGCCTTTTTCATTGTAGATGTCATGGCAGCTTCCATCTCGTTTTTGCTAAATTTTATTAAGTCATTGGGGTTTCAACCTTTTCAGCTCTTACAAATGCTATGATATGGTTTTCCGGTTGGCAAGATTTGCACAAACAGTTTGGTTTCATCTTCAGAACATGAGTGAGTGATTCTTCAGTTTGCAGATGATTTGGTAGTTAGGGTTTTGGAATTCTTCAAAAGATCTGGTGTTTTTCATATCAAACTGCAGAAATTGTGTGAAATTACTAGATGGTCATTCATGTGTAGATGACTATTTTTAGCAGTAGTTGCAAATGGTAGTGACCATTCTAAGTGCGCTATTTCCAGGGGACGGATTATAGCCTTTATTAGGTCATTTATATCTTATTAGTTGTTTTAGGATAAGTTTGCTTAAAAGTTGTTTTCTTTTTGTTTTTCCTATAGCTTGTGAATAGGTTTGCTTTAAAATAGTATATTTTGGGATATTTAATACACTTAAATCCCTAAAAGCTATCTTTTGTAACCTATAAATTAGTGTCTGTCATGCCCCCATCAAAGAAAGAAACAAATCACAACACTTAAACATGGACAGCGATTCTAATAAGGGGATCGATTAAGATTAAAAGAATAAACAAGGGCAGTGATTTCCTTGAATTAAAGATATATTTAATTAAAAGGGTTTTAGGTCAGTGATTAAGGGGAATAGTTGTGACTTCCAAAAAGGCAGAAATAATGAAGAGGTATGACTCCCTCAAACTTGAAGATATAAGAGGGAGAGCATTTCATTTGAGAAGGACATCCATAACATCATTCAATAGTTCAATTGAGAATAGAACCTTATGTGACTTTGCAAGTAAATCAAAAGGCAGCAATGAAGGGTGGTGACTCCTTAAGAAATGGATATAAAGGCTAAATCAATTCAGCATATCAATCAAGTGGGGAAAAGGATAATTAAGAATAAGAAATCTGAGATATCTCATTGGAATAAAGATTGAGAGCTGAAACAATTTTAGTTGGGAAAATAGCTTGTATTAACAAGGAGAACAAATTACAATATATAGAGAAGGTAAATTACTGTAGACATTAAATGTCTACCTACCAACTACCTACCAACTACTGTAGATATAATTGACCATTAACAATATAAGAATATGATATTCTAACACCCTCCCTTAATGGTCAATCGTTTAACTAGCCTATAGAAAACAATCTGCAGGTCTTTTGGTCACAAATTCTTCAGAACACTCTGCTGTTGTTGAGAACTTGAGACCCTCCCTGGATCTACAGAATGTTAATGACCCAGAGTACCAAAAACCATCCAGAAAAAAAACAGAGAAGGCTGCCCCGTCTTTAGAAAGCTCTGCAACAAGAGACAAGAGCCAGCCACTGACTCTGCCAGTTGAGAGGAGTCTACCACCAATCCTCCCAGAAACTGCAAAACTTCAGACCAGAAAACGTCCAACCTGATGTTGGATAACAGAGCTGTCCCTCCTTGTAGCCAGAGACAGATACTAAGAACAACGGCCACGATTTTGAGGAAAAATCGGCAAACCCTCAAACTGTTGCAGATGAGCATGATGCTCGAGAATAGATTGCAAGAAGCCAGTTGTGTAGATGTTCGCCCCAACAACTCTAGGTGCGAGCAAAAACGGACTGCAACAAACCACAATTTTTGAGGAAAAAATTGCCAAACCCAAGATTACAAATCATCGTTTTTTTGGAAAAAAAACGGTAAAAACCAAATACCAGAGAGCCCTCTCAAACAACAAAAACCCTAACTAGGGTATATAGGAAAAACTTGTAATTTTTGAGGAGAAAATTTATAAACCCTCCCGGAATTTTTGAGGGAAAAAATAATGAAAACCCATACAGATTTGTTTAAGGGCAATTTTTTTTAAAACCCATCTGATTTTTAAAGGGAAAAAATATTAAAACCCATATAAACGATTTTTTTTTAAAGGGGAAAAATATTAAAAACCCACTAAATAAAATAGATTTTTTTAATAAGGGAAAAAATATCTAAAAACCCATATAAACTAATTTTTTTTAAGGGGAAAAAATATTAAAAATCCCACTAAATAAACAATATTTTTTTTTTATAAGGGAAAAAAATATTTAAAAAACCCATGTAGAAACATTGATGCCCAGGGAATAAAAAATGACACAAAAAAACCCGAGATTAAGGCTCGCCCAGAGACCAGAATCGACGCTGCAGGAACCAAGAAAACCCTCAAACAAAGCTTTACACAGTCGCAAGCTTGAGAAACCCCTCAAGAGGCAGGCGCTGAAAGAAGATGGAGAGGAAAAAAAAACGCGGGCAAGTGTAGAGCAAACACCAGTTGCAGGTGTCGCGGGTTGAAGAAGACAAACGCCGCCATTGAGATGTCGTCAAAGAGTCACGTGAGGGTTTTAATCGAATAAACTAGAGGCTGAAAAGAAAACACAGCCGTTGCTGATGAAAACAGAGAGAGAGCCAACAGATTAGGACGCGAAACGAAGTCGCAGGAGGTTGCAGGCACAAAGTGGCTCCAAAAACGCAAACTAGAGGTTTTCGCGTGAAAATGCAAGCACGAAAATGGAGCCTAAAGCCCGCGCCTAGGAGAAAATATACACCCGTCCTCAAGTGTAGAAAAAACACCTAAAAACGAGCAGAGAAACACAAAAAACGCGTTCCAAGTCACGTGAAAAAAAAAATCATAGAAAAATGGGTTGCGCTAGACTAAAGACCCTTAAAAAAACGACGCGCTCAAAGACCCTTCAAATTGCGATCAGGTAAAGCACTCACGGCCAAAAACCTTGCAATCCCTTACAGAGGTCGCACAAACAAAATGCGGAAACGCGTTTTGAGGGCTCGCAAAAGGCTGCACAAGAATCCTTCCTTCAAAAATATGAGCCACGAAAAAATACATGACCTTAATAGTTAAACCCTCGATCTAGACTCACAAATACACCCAATAGAGTCTCACAAGATCACACTCATAATCCTGAACTCTCCCGTGAAGGAGTTAGGCCCAGACTAGCTTTGATACCATGAAACAATTTTAGCTGGGAAAATTGCTTGTATTAACAAGGAGAACAAATTACAATATATAGAGGAGGTAAATTATTGTAGACATTAAATGTCTATCTAGCAACTACCTACCAACTACTGTAGATATAATTGACCATTAACAATATAAGAATATAATATTCTAACAAGAACAACCATTAAAAATATTCATAAAAATAATTGGTGGCAGCCATTTGAGAGTAAATTTATCATTTCAACAAGAGGTATTTATTTAGATGTAATTTTTGCAAATTCCTTGAGAAGTCATATCTTGAATTTGTGAAGTGTTTTGCAAATAGGAAGGATGACCAGCCTTTCGAGTTCCCAAGAGGTGAAGGACGACCAACTTCATGCTCTTATCAAGTATGCCACTTTGAGATGGAATGGATGGCCAACCTTCCATGCTTATGGGCCAGGAGGTGGAATGGATGACCAACCTTCCATGCTGTTGGGCTTGATCAAGGAGGATGAATAGCCTCCAAGGTGGATTGAGGGATGGAAGGGCAGCCCACCTTCCATGCTTTTGCAATACAAGGACAACCAGCCTTGAGATTGCTGTTTGCAAGCATTTCGAATGAATTCACAATATGATTTGCTATTAGGAATATGCTATTATGATGTGTTGATTCAAACATCAATGATGCTATGAATTATTGATCTAAATATTATGATGTTTTAGCTATGATTTATTGATCTAAATATTATAATGTTTTATTCATGGATTTGAATATTATCATACTTTCTTGTTACCTAATATTACTAATATCGGTTCTTAGTAAATAATACTATTTTGTAGGCCTTAAATTAGGAATTTCCCAAATAGGGACATTACAGTGTGTTGAGGACATAAACTCTTAATGGTGGTTGAAGTTGGGCTTATGCTGTAGAGTTCGTCATTTAGTTGAAGTTATTGTGTTATTGTAATTTTATTAAGTAAATTGAAAGTATATTATATTGGTTCAAGCTTTGTATTGACAATATTTGTCTATTCTGAATTGTAGTTTTGAATCTAGTCTAGTTGTTTACTTCTTGAAATTTTGTGGTGTTTTTCTTTACAAAATATTGTTGCAAGGTAATATTAGTCTTTGATTTAGTCAGTAGGAAGTTGTCATATTTGATTGTGCATAAATAGTTTGCTTTCCTTAATACTTGAAAAATAGTCTACAAGGCTTGATTGTTAATAGTCCATCACATGCATTAGGGGTAAAATAATAGGCACTTAGTCTTTTACATTTATGCAACTCTCCCTATGAAATCTTGTAGAGTGTACATACTTGTGAATTCTATCTATTGTTTTAGTCTAGGGTTAGTTTTAGGTTTAATTAGGTCTTAAGGAGCTTCCCCTCACAATTTGAAGGAATGGTTCTTTTATATAGTATTTTGTTTTGTGTTGTTTTACAAGAGACAAGTTAAGATACTGACATGGTCTAGATACAACCAATAGGAGGGCTTATGGATTGTAGGCAACAACATATAGGCTAATTGATGACATCGTTTTCGTGAGAAATTTTGACATCTTGTTAAGGTGTGTAAATAAAGATAAGATCTCAATGCTATCAAGGGAATTCCATTAGGGCCTTTTGGGTGGACACTGCCCAACTCAAACTACAACCACCAAAATTATGAGGGTTGGGTAACCATTGGCCTAATATGTTTTCAGATCTCACAACTGGGTGAGAACTTGCCAAGAAAAATGTTAATTCTATATAGGCAAAAAGAAAAATGCCTTTTTTCCCTTGAAACCCATCTGTATAGATCAACCCTTTTCTTTATGGGGGTTGGACTTCATTGGGATGATATTGATGAGCACATGATTATATTGACAATCTTTGACTTTTTCAACACGTAACAACCATAACTATAGCAATCACACAAGATCAAACAATTATGCAACACAAGAGCACAAGATTTACGTGAAAACCCTTATAGGAGAAAACCATGACAAAATATTGTTTATATAAAACTTTCTTACAAGTTTTGTAGGAACCAACCCATAGGAGACACCAATCCCCTCTTAAATGATTTGTAGGCACCAACCCACTGGAGACACAAATCCCCACAATTTGTAGGCATCAGCCTACTTGAGGCACCAACCTCCACTGCTAAGCACCAACTTAGTGAAACACCAATCTCTCCTTTAGGAAGCACCAGCTTAGTGAAACACCAATCTCCTTTAGGAAGCACCAACTTCCACAACAAAGTTTCACTTTCTGAATGCTGCTTCTTCAATGGATGATGGACATCTGATTTCCTTTCACAAACTCTTCTTGTAAATGATATATTCTTCACAAATTTTATGCACTTCATTTCATATGCTTTCCTCTTTTAAATCTGCAAATATTATTCTTTACAAATCTGCCATATACTCTTCTTTACAGATCTGCCATAGACTCCTCTTTATATACATCTCTTTATAAATCTGCTATATATTCCTCTTTTAAATAATAAATTCTCATATGCAGATTTTCTTGTGTAAGACTGATTTATCTCTTTCTCCACACACACTACTATTATTTATCTTCACACATTACTCTTCACTATTCTTTTTTTTTTTAAAAAGAAGGGGTAAAAATTTTATTCAATCAAAACCAAAGTACAAAGCAAAGGCCAGAGGCCCACCAAAAAAGAGCACCACCAGACCAACCAGCAACAACACTACCTATTCATGTCCTCCACTAATAACCTCTCGAGGGTCTCAAGATAGTTAGAAGAAAGCTCATCCTTTCCACTGATATCCCAGCCATCCACATTCTCAGAGGCCCACTTCGCAAGACAATCAACTACTTTGTTCCACTCTCTAGGGATATGACAAAAGGAGACAGAATCCAAGGAGCTGCAAAGACTCAAAATCTGTCGTCCCACAGAAGCCAATTGCCAACTAACATCATCCAACCTCTGATTGTTCAACAAATCCACAACAATCTGAGAATCCGACTCACAAATGATCCTCCTCCAGCCTAAAGAGCATCCACGCTCAACAGCAATCTTAATAGCAAGGGCCTCCATCAGATTATTAGACTGCTGCCCTTTGTAACTAGAGAAGAGAAAGACCACACCACCATCATTACCTCTACCAATACCTCCCACACCAGCATGACCAGGGTTCCCACGAGAAGAACCATCAGTATTAATCTTTAAGACCTCCACCGGGGGAGGCATCCACTTCCCAGCACGACAAACTCGTTGCCGAACCTGACGGGGCCTTCTGCTAGCAAAGCAACCCTGGCTACTATCCTCCAAGCTCAAATTCCGCACAATATCAAGATCACCAGGGTCAGGATTTTCGGACATATCACACTTAGCCGAAATAGTCTCCTGAAGCCTGCTAATTATCTTCTTCCACAGTTGAAGATTTCCCAAATTGGAACCACAAAAGACTCTACGGTTCCTCTCCAACCAAAGGTTCCAAAGAATGAAAATAGGCCCAATAGACCAGGCCACCTGAAGGAAAGGAGTCTTTGCTGGTGGTCTGCCCAAACTTTCCCAAAAGTCAATCAAGGAGGTAGCATGAATGCACCCATGATGCCAAGCCTCCCACCATCTATGCCATAACTCTCTAGAGTAAGGGCAAAGAAAGAACAAGTGGGAGGTACACTCCTCACTGTGAGAACAAAGAAGGCAAATAGAGGGTCCTTGAAAGCCACGTTTGCGAAGATTTTCCCACGTGAGGCACTTCCTCTGAGCAACCAACCATAAGAAAAAATTGCATTTGGGCCAAGAGAAGTTATCCCAAACCTTCTTCCACCAGTGCACCTCAGCAGGACCATATAAGTTCTTGTCGAGCATAGCATAGCCTTGGGCAACAGTAAATTTACCCTTTGGACTAGGATTCCAAGCCAGAACATCCCTCCCATTAAGGGAGCTGCAAAGCCTAGCCTCCAAAACTCTAGAAAGAACAGCACGATCCTCATCAGATCCACCCACAGGCCACTCTTGTGGGTCCTTCCAGCAAGCCACCACTGCCTGCCCAATACGCTTGACAGTTTTAAAATGCTCCACCTTAACCCAACCGGCCTCGGAAAAAATATGGCAAAGAGGCTGAAGCTGAGGAAAACTAGAAAGAATGGGAGGGTGGCCATCCCAAGAGTCCTGCCAAAACAAAACATCAGAGCCTCTATTACAGATCCAAAAGAGGCCCTCCTTAATCAGCTGAGCACCCTTCTTAAGGGTATCCCAAATACACGAACCTTTACCCAACAAAGGAAGACGCGGCACATCGAGGCAATCAGCACCCGGAAGATACTTGTGGGTCAGAATCTTAGCCCAATCCTGATCTTGATTGTTACACCACCTCCAGTACAGTTTGGCAGCCAAGGCAGTGATAGCAAGTGCCATAGACCTAAGACCAAGGCCCCCAGCATGCTTCGGCCTGCACACAGACTCCCACTTGACCAAGCTCCATTTTGAGGAAAGAAGGTTGCCAGACCAAAGAAATTGCCGAGACAAGGCATCAAATTCCCGCACAAAGGTGGACGGGGGAACCTGCACACAACACCTATAAATGGGAAGAGACTGCACCACCGTCTTAAGAAGAATCATTCTCCCAGCAGAGGATAGCCATCGGTGAGTCCAATGGCTAACCCTACTTCGAAATTTATCCAAAATACCCTGCCAATAATCTCTCCGCTGTCCTCCCAAGGCCAAGGGGATCCCAAGGTACATCAAAGGAAGAGAACCGATCTGAAATCTAAGGATCCTAGCAATCCTGCTCTGAATAAGCTGAGGAGTATTAAAGAAGTAAATAGAAGATTTATCATCATTAATACGCTGACCAGAAGCCTTCAGATAGATATCTAAGGCTCGCCTGAAGTTCACCGCCTCACTAATTCTAGCCAAACCCATTAGCCCAGTATCATCCACAAACTGAAGATGAGAGTAGGAAGGGAGAAGGTTGCTCCAGCTCCAACCATGGATAAGACCCTGTCTCACCTGAGATTTAATAAATCTTCCAAGACCCTCTGCCATGATAATGAATAAGTAAGGGGATAAAGGATCCCCTTGCCGAAGTCCCCGAGAAGCACTAAACAAATCTGAAGGTTCCCCATTAATGAGAACAGAGAATGAGGTAGAGGTCACATAGCTAAGAACCCAATTCACCCATTCCTCAGCAAAGCCAAAAGCCAAGAGAGTTTTCTGTAAGAACTCCCAGCTCACCCGATCATAAGCTTTAGACATGTCGAGTTTAATAAACATAGCTTTCTCCTTAGAGTTAGCCATAGAATGAATAACTTCCATGGCTATCACAACACCATCCAAAATTTGTCTTCCTCCAACAAAACCACCCTGCTCAGCCGAGATCAGAGAACCAAGGAGTGGTTTGAGCCTCTCAGCAATCAATTTGGTGATGATCTTGTAAACAACGTTACATAACGCAATAGGCCTGAATTGAGCTAACTGGTTAGCTCCTTCCAACTTAGGTATGAGGGCCAAGAAGGTGGAATTCATAGACTTGAGCATCTGTTTGTTCCTAAGAGATTCTTGGACCACCTCAAGGAGATCAAACTTTATAATTTCCCAGAACTCTTGAAAAAACTCAATTGGAAACCCATCCGGACCAGGGGCCTTACCTTTTTTCATATTGAAAACCACTTTCTCCAACTCAGGTAACAAGATAGGACACAAGAGAGTCCCATTCATTTCAGCAGAGACCAGGTGGGGAATACAATCCATGATGGCCTGCTCCTCAGCCCAAGCAGCAAGATTCTCCCTAGAAAAGAGGTTTGAAAAATAATTGACTGCCTCCCTGGAAATATCAGCATAGGACGAGAGTAGAGCCCCATCCTGTGAAACAAGAGAGGAGATAGAATTTCCTTGTCTTCGAGCCTTAACTGAATTATGAAAGAAAGCAGTGTTCCTATCCCCCTCTTGAAGCCAATCAATACGAGATTTTTGCTTCCAGAAGATCTCCTCTCGAAGTTCCCACTCTTCTAAACTCTTCAGGGCCAAGGACTCAGCCATACTAAGGGCAGAGGTCAACCCCTGATCCCGAATCTGACGAGTGATAGTATCCAGCTTGGACTGGGCAGCCATCTTCTGAGCTTGAAGGTTCCCAAAACATTGTTTATTCCATCTCTTGAGTCTAAACTTCACATGCTGAAGCCGCTTACTAAAAGTGAACATGGCTGTCCCATGAGAAGGCATCCCCTCATGCCACCAATCCAGCATAAGCTCCTGAAGAGATGGATCTCGTAACCACATCAATTGGAATTTGAAGGAGGGATTTTTGGTGACACCATAAGCGGTAACCGAAAGCTTTATGGGCCAGTGATCAGAGCCCCTCCAATCAAGAATTTCAGAACTGGTAGTCAACCTACTATTCAACCAATAACAGGAGACAAGAAATCTATCAAGCCTTTCAGAGATAGCCTCCACACCACATCTCCTATTATTCCAGGTAAAGAGACCATTGGAAGGCTTCACATCAATGAGATTCAAGGAACCAATCATATCCCTGAGAAGATGAGCAGAAGGGTCTAACCTGGCTAACCCACCACGTTTTTCATCTAAGCAAGTAACAGCATTAAAATCACCAGCCATAATCCATGGGAGAAACGGGTCCAAGGCTCGAATTAAACGAATGTGAGCCCAAAGATTTACCTTACCTGAAAGATCGTAGGAGCATAAATATTGGATAAGAGACACCTTTCTCCAGTAGCAAAACAAGAAGCAACCAGAGAAATGGAAGACCGACTAGACATCCAACATAAGGGGGAAACTTTCCTCGGGTTCCAGAAGCAAGCCACACCCCCTGCACTGTTCAAAGCACCTACCCCCTGCCAATTGCCTTGGGGCCAGATACGCGAAGCACAATTAGCTAGCCCATCAATAGTAAGCTTAGTTTCCTGGATAAAGACTACATCAGGTGACTGAGATTCAATTAATCTGCGAACAGCCTTTTGTCTAGGGATGCTGTTCAAACCCCTTACATTCCAAGATAAAACAATCATTTATGGGGGTGAGAGAAATGGGAATCAATGGGCTTCACAGACCCAGACTCAACCAAAGTATCACCCATAAGCTTAACCTTCTCTTGATCAGTCTTCCTTCCACTCTTTGATGGTTTATCAAGAGGCCCCTTTTTAAAGGATTTCTGCTGTAAGCCTAGTGTGGGAGGAGCTTTGTTACTCCTTGCAGGATCTGAGGCCCCCCTAGGAGCAGGGGGATCAGGAACCATCGCAGCAGAGTCCTTCGGAGTCTGTGACCCTTGGAGAACCCCGAAATCCTGAGCATGAGCCGAAGGATCCATAGCCTTCTGATCCTTCTGATGAACCCCTAGAGATAGAATTTGGTCCTCTTTCCTTGCATCCTCATCCTGAACATCTTGCAGACCCTTAGCCCCAGAAGAGAGCTCAACAGGAATACCCTCCTCCTGGGTCAAATCATCAAGAACCTCAAACCTGTTAAAGTTGCTTTCATTCTGCCTATCCATCCAAGATCTCTTCCTGCCCTTGCCTTTGTTATGGGACTTGACCGGAATAAAACCCTCATTATCCACAAGTTCATTAGACATTGGAGCCTTTCCCTTGTCCCCCTTGGGAGGTCCAGAAGCAGCAAAGGGGGAGGGTTTAAATCTAGGGCATTTGCGGTGTAAATGTCCATATTCATGACAAATTCTGCATCTAAAGGGTAGGGTTTCATAATCCAGCTGTTGGATCCAAGAAGAAGATCCCATGCGAATTTCCATAGAGTCTGGTAATGGATTATTTAAATCAACTTCAACACAGATTCGAGCAAAAGAAATTACCTTACGGTCCTGAGTTTGGGAAGCCGATCCCACAGGTTTTCCAAGAAGTAACGAGATTGAGTGAAGAATATCCTCCCTCCAGAATTCCAGTGGAAGCCTCGGCAAACGAACCCACACGGGAACTCGCGAAGGGATTTCTTCAGCAGAGTTGAATCCCATGTGCCACGGTTTGATGAAGAGCCCTACCTGGTTAAAGAAATAAGGACCTCCTTCGAAAGCCCTATTCCTGTCGGACATGCTTGAAAAGACAACCAAAAAATAGTTATTAGCTGCCAGAATAATCTCCATATCACCTTCCGGGTTCCAAACCCTGCGTGCCCACGAATCCAAAACAGGAAGAGATAAACGAAGGCCCAAAAATTTGCAAATAAGAGCATGATTGCCCCAATATTCAACATCCTCTGAAACTTGCTCAGGTTGAATAATCAAGACTGGACGATCCTCGGATCTCTCCAAACAACCGTTAACTTTTTTAATTCGAAAATTTCCTTTGGAAGATGAGACTCCATCCCCAGATTGGGGTTTCCCCATCTGATCTAGACCACTGACATGCAGCGAAGAAGAGGGCTCAACCATTTCCAAATCACCAGAAGAAACCGTAGAAAAGGCAAAATCTCGTTTTTCCATGGACCAAAAGCACAAGCACAAACAAGAAGAAGGAGAATAGGGCAGGAGACCCCACGCCCCAGATACTCAAGCACCACCCGCCAAGGATAACACCGACGCAGAAAAACGCAGAAAAGGCCAGAAAATGGCCGCCCCACAGTCCAAACGCGAGCCACAGCCCCCACTGCAGCCCACGCACCCCAGGAAACCAAACCACAACCCTCGGACGCAGCAAAGAGAGCTCCAACACAGCGAGAAAACACCGGGAAGGACGCGCTAGGGCACACAAACCCTAGCGCGCGAGCATAGACCGCGCCAAGCCATCCCTTCGTTTTTTATCACTCTTCACTATTCTTTATTGTGTATATAAGATATTCTTTTTTTTTACACTTCACACACTTCTTACCTACCATTGTATTCTTTATACCCTTATTTATATCTTATGTCTCTTATGAAGAGAGACATTCTTTGAAAGAATGATGTCCTTTCAAACAATCATGACTCCTCTAATTTCTGCCTCTCCAAAACTAATTGCAACCTTTAATAAATATAACTGTTGTCTTATAATGAAGCGCTGCCTCTTTTATCATTAACTCTCTTTATTAATAATGATTGCTGCCTTATAGAATATAATCGCTGCTTTTGTAGAAGATAATAATAGCATCCTATATAATATCTCCCTCATTAATATATATATACTTTTCTTGATATATATGATTTGCATATTATTTATGTGTTTGTCTTTGGAAAATGATAATATTATTTATGTGAGGTCGGCTAGCATATAATAAAAAATTAAAGTCAATTTAAATTTATTTTTCTTTCCTCATGGGAGGTGGCCAAGAATGTTCAATTTACTTTAATTTGACCCTTATAAGGGATGAATATATCAAGGAAGTTGGCCATATAATTCACTGCCTTCAATATATTACTTGGCTGATTAACAATGCTTAATATCCATTGCTCATTTAATAATCTTTGCCATTCTTAATTCACTGCATTTCTTTTTATCTTAGTTGCTGCTTATGTATCACTTATATAATTGCTTCATTTTATATAATTAATAAGTGATTTATGGACTTTGGCTTATAGCATTTTCCTCTTACCTTCTTTGACATCGATGACAACAACTTCCGACAATCTATTATACGCCTTTGACATCAATGACAACATTTCTAACAGATATATCCTCTATCTAGTGCTGGACACAAATTCATCTTGACAACCATTGACTATTTCATCAAGTGGATCAAAGCAATGTCATTGGAAGAGTCAATTGAGATAGTCATCATTGACTTCCTAGAGGGCATTATCATGAGGTTTGGAATTATAATTGATAATTTTAAAGCCTTTGTTGGATAATTATAACTGAATTTTCCTTCAAATATGGCATTTACTTGAAACCTTCGTCAAACGACTATCCTCAAAGGAATGGTCACACTTAGTCAAACGATAAGATCCCATTAATAATCATCAAAAGTGTTGGTTCAGATTGTTGGAATCACTCAAGCTCTGATACCATGTTGAAGTGAGTAACTAGGATGCAACCAAGATCATCAATTTGCAACACCAAATAACCTCCACACACACAAGAGAAAAGCAACAACAAAAAGATGTTATTCCACCAAACAAGAATACAAGACAAGATATGTTGATGTCTTACAAAATGCAAGAGGAGCCTTGCTTATAAGGTAAGGCGCGAGATGGGATTTAGACAAGATCATGACATGTGTCTTAATTCTGTAACATGAGACAACTAACTCAACAAATATGAAATGACCAAGACTCAAGAATTAAATGCCATAAGATAAGATAAGATCTAAACATGACAACTAAGACTTCTAGAAATATTCCTAGGACCTAAGTAAACTTAACATGTGAATAGGACCTACTAGTGGACTAGTTAGGTAAAATACCATATTTACACCAACATAGATTATAAGAGAGAATTGCATCTTCACTTGAAGAAGGCTCTCTCAGTAGATAGGATAACACCCAAGCAAGATATAAGGACCTCTCCTTATGCTTGGGTTTATGAGAAGGAAACTAAATTATCTACATCTTTTCAACTCCTGAGTTGGAAATTGTTTGCCAATTTGAGACAAATGAAAATGGTGCAATGGTAGTAAGAATTGTTGAGCTGCTATAGTTAAAAGGAAAGAGAGAACTTATTAGGACTAGAGAAGAAAACATCAAGAAGTGGTTAAAAAGTGGTTTGACAAAACAGCCACAATGCAAGACTTCAAGTTCGAGGACATAGTGTGAAATGGGAGAAAGACAAAGCCAAACATTGTTGCTACAAGTAATTCGACTCTCTTTGAGACTGCCTTTATATCATCTCGTCCTAGAAATAGGCAAATTCCTTTGAGTTGTCAACTATCAGTAATCATATCTTTACTAATCTTGGTCAACATGATTTATCAAAAGCCTCACTTGCATTTCTCGTTCCCCTTAATGTACATTAGTTTCTTGTTTTCTTTTGTTTTGTGTGTGTGTGTGTGTGTGTTATTGTAAATATTTATCATAGTTCACCATCCTATTTTGCTCCCTTGTTTGGTTAAGTGCAAATTTTTGAAAAACAGAGGATGTTTTGGTTCAATGAGTCCTATTTTAATTCCCAAGTCATTAGATCCAAGTCTTTTTGGTATGCTGGAGTTCCTTAGTACAAAATCCTTGATGTTTTGTCACTAAGTGGCATTTTGCACAAAAATTGGTTAACTTGAGCAAAGACAACAAATGGAAAAACCTTGTCCTTTGACAAGTGTTGAGAATGAATGCATGTCACTTGAACATGCCAAGCTTGATTTGATGGATCTTGCTACTTGAAGGAAGTCTTAACCTATTGTCAAGGCACAAAATCTCGATGATCATTAGATCAACTTCAAGTTATAATGCTGGCCATTGATTGTCTTCAACGAAAACTTTATTGAAAAGTGGAATGGGTCTATACCATGTGTTGTGACGATAGGGAAATTGGACAAGTGGAAATGATGTTAGAACCATGAGTTAATGCCATTGGTCCACAATGTTAGAGGTGGCCAATCGGTTTTCAAATTTCAAATTTGGTCTGATTTACTTACCAATGTTAGTGCTACTAAAGGTAAGAAAATTTAATGCTAGGATTTTCCTTAGTGACCAATTTTATGAAGGTATATATTTGAAATGCCTTCTTTATTTTCTCATTTTACACCATAAGTAAATGGACTTGTAGAGCATAGAAAAGAAAAGATTTGTAAGTTTCAATGAGAGCCATGAAAGCCAAGTTAGTTGCTTGCAATGTTCAAAAGTTGTGAATTTGAATTTGAACAAAGTTTCAAAGGCAACATGGAGATCTAAGAAAATATGAGAATAGGAAGAGGAAAATGTCTATTGAGGCCACCAATGTCAGCACAAGAGATAGTAAAGGAAGTAGCTCTAGATTTTGGCCTTCCATTCTCTTCCTTCATGACTATGTATCCCATTGAACCAATTTCTAAACTAAGCAATTGTGGGCCCTTTTCTCATATTCAAGATGAGGTAGATTTTATCTACAACCCCAAGTTATCAAAGACTACCACAACCCATAGGGAAGGAGTTTACAATAAAATGTTGGCCACAAGTTAAAAATGGCCATATAGGGAAAAAGGTAGCTATACCTTTAGACTCTAGACAACCTCCCTTGCTAAATGCCCTCATTATCACTATTTTCAAGAATCATCCTAACCTACATTGATGACTCTTAACCCAAGAATAGAACCATCAAAAGGAAGGGAAAGTATAACAGGTTTAAGTGCCAAATCAATGCCAAAAATATTAATAAGATGCTAGATCTCAACTTTGAAGACCTCCATTCCTTCTAGGAGATTGATGTTCCAAATGAAGTCAGCTTCTTGAGTGAGGTCTACCCTAATCTTCCTAATCAACCCATCCAATTTCCTCTTCTCCTAAAATCTTTCAAAGATGATACTATTGACCTATGCAACATGTTGGCTTTCATCCTTGGCTTTGAAAATGATCAAAATGTGTACTAAGAGCAATTGTCTATAGCCCATATGCTAAATAGAACCCCTAGGAGTGGTCTTAAAGGTGGACTTCTTCAAATACTTGGAGGACCATATTCATGAGTAGCCATCCAATTTTTCCACTAGCAAGCTCTTCAAGTTTTCCTCTTTCCACTTGCACATGATATTACATCAATGTTTCAATTTCTACCTAGCAGTGAGGTGGGTAAATTTGCTTATGAGCCTAGAGCTCAAATTGATAGATATCTAGAGATCACTGCAGTAGTTCCTAGGGTCCTCATGCACTATGAAACTTTCTATGTGAAGCTGGCTGATTTTAGACACAATCTTAAGAATGAGAGGAAAAAGTTATTAAAAAACTAGGGTTGGGGAGATAATCAGCTAGATGTTTGGTGGAAATACAAGGAACTAGGTATATTTCCTAGCTAGTTCTTCATTTCTGATTTCTTGTTAGTGCTTTCCTTTTAGTCATTTGATTATTGGGTGGCTTCATAGTCAAATCTTACATGGTATCAAAGTTTGGTTGTAAGTTGTGGGTTAGCTTTTAGGAAATCTGGGAGTGTAGCTATGTTATTTTCTTGAAGCATTGAGAATGCTCTTCTGTTGCATCCTTGGATGGTTTGAAGAATAAAAAATGTGTGAAAGAAATACTAGATTCTAGGGGGGCTTCTTTTCCTAACTTGCCAGTTGCAGGTACATGATTGGAGCTTCCTAGAGAAATTTGAGCTCATGATTGAGTTTAGAGTAGCCAAAAATTCAGATTTGCCTTTCATTTCATCCTAGTTGGATATCAAAGGCCAAATCTGCAAGGGTTTGAAGATTAGAGTTTTTTTGCTAGATCTAGCATGCTACTACTTTTTGGGGTGTTTTGAGGCCAAACAGACCTTGCCATTGCATTGAAAAGGCCCAATGATCCCCATTTTCATATAAAACTTGTTCAATTTGGACAAAGTTGCCTGTATAGGCAATTTTTTTTTAAATTTTGGAGTTGTATGGTCCTTCCTACATTGTATATTATAGAATCTTGATTTTTTCTTTTGTAGTACGTGTAGGGCATTGGAGCAACAATGCTATTAGTGCTTCACTGTTAGGCAACTCGTTGCTCAATCGTGCAACCAATGACCATTGTTGCACCACTAGAGGGCGGTAACAAGTCCATCTTTACCTCTTGTAATTTTGCCTCCAGGCAGCACCATTGGCCTTGCAACCTCCACTCAAAGAATATTCTTGCAAATATTCTCTCCAAAACCATGTTTTCACAAAAGTGGTTTCATATCTAGATTTCAATGGTTTTTAGTTTTTTCCATACAAAGGTGGTCTAGCATATTTCAATGGAATTGTTGCATTTTTTAGTGATGATGTCATCATGATGTCAACACTCTTTGGAAACTTTTGACTCCCTCAAAATTGTAGCTTTTAATTTTGCAGTTTAATTTTAGAGGCCAATCTCTTGACTATATGAACTCCTTTTTCAATGCAATTGTTTTTAATTTGGGGTAGAATTTTGCCTCTACAAAATGGTGCAATCAATTTTTGCTTAGGGGATCCCATTTTTCTAGAAAATTAGTTTTCTTATTAGATTTAGTAGACATTTACAATTTTTTGAACTTTAAGGCCTTGTATCTTTCACATACAATCACACATTGAGGTGATTCTTTTTTAAAAGTGTATTTTTTTGAGCACTACATGTTGGTGTTAAATTGAAGTTCTCTTTTTGATCTTATATTGTACTTTTAATATTTGGTTCATTTTGGACATTGTAGAACTTTGGAAACAAATTTTACATTGTACACACACTAATCGATAAAGTGCCGAATCATATTTTTTGGGGGATTCTCTAATTTGGAGGGGTCTCTTGGTGTGTTTTTGTGCTTGTGCATATCTTCTCTTCTACTTGTGCTCTACTTCTTTCTCACTATTGGACCATTTTGAGTTTCCATTGTTAATTCCGTATAACTATGCAATATGACATCATAATACATGGAAGGCTTTTGTGTGATGAGGTTTTACATTGTATTTTGAACAAAAGGTTGATGAACTCAAAGATGATAAGGAAAAGATACAATTGATGCTTCAACATACTAAAGCACTTGGATGTCTTCGCAGCTATATTTTCCTTGATCTTATGTTTCAAATTGAAGCTTGTACAAATTCACATGATGCTTTGGAAAAACTAAAATCATTGTATGGTAAAACTGATTAAGTTAGAGGCTATTAGATTGACAATGATCTGATGAGCGTGGATCCAAAATGCTTTGACAACATCCAAAATTACGTAACAAAGGTTAATGATATTAGAGCACAATGTAAAGCATGTGGCAATTATAAAAATGACATTCATTTAGTCTACAAGACAATGACATTCATGTAGCAATAGTACCATGTGCCACCTCTCCTGTAGTAGTATCATCATGCTCTAACTGCTGTTCCCCATGTTCACTCTCCGAACTAGTGTCTACTACTTCTTCATCAATGTCGGAGTGACCTTTATAATGTGCTTTGCCTTTTCCAGGGAACCTGTGATCAGGTTCCCATGGTTCCTTGCAGGAGAAACATAACTTCTTCTTGTGCAACTCATTCCTCGTCTCAAAGTCCAACTTGGCTGGTCTAGTCTTAGGCTGATTGAAAGTTCCCCTGAATGGTTTGTTACTCTTGAAACTCTTCTTTTGGGACTGATGTGTAGGATGTTTAGTTTCAAGATCAAGAGCCACCTGAATAACATCCTGTAGTGTACTAGGCTTGAAAGCCTTCACCAAACCCCTTAAATTTACATTCAAACCCTCTATGAGCAGCATTACAACTCTCTTTTCTGACATATCAGGAACCACAACAGCAACCTTTTGGAACTCATTGATGTAGCTATCAACATCACCATTTTGTCTAATCAATGCCAACTCATGTAAATACATCTCTATATCCTTCCGATCAAATCTAGCAATCGATTTGCTGCTGAACTCATCATAGTACTGGATCAATGCATGGTTTTTGTGTTACCAGACCATGATGCCACCAATCATAGGCTGCCCCCTCCAAATGTAAGGTTGCAATCTTAATTGCCTCCTCTTTTGGCATGGGTTTTAGTGTAAAATATGTATCAAGTTTGTGTATCCAAGCATGTGCCGTGTTTTCCCACTACCATCAAAATTAGGAAGAGTTAATTTGCTCAAGGCATGTTGATACTCCCTATGTGGGCCTTGTGGTCTTTGTTCCTGCTATGTCTTTGTCTTATCTTTCCACTGGTTCATATATTGATTTCATCAGGAAGTGTATGGTACTCATCATATACTGCTATTACCTCATCAACCAAAAAATGCTCTCTCATCCTCCCTTGGTGTGAATGTAGGCTGGAAAGGTCTACTTGAACCACTTGTACTGGCTCCCCTTGGAATGCTATTGCTTGCATTACTACCTTCCCCTATGACATTTTCCCAATGGCTGTAATTAGCTGCTGTTGTGACTACATAAACTGTTGCATCATTTTCTATTGTCCCCGTGTTAGATCATTCAATATGTTTTCCACACTAGGCTGGTCAAATCTCCTCTCAGTCCTATCCCCTGAGAGAATTCATATTTTGTGACATTTGCCCAATGGCTGTAATTAGTTGCTGTTGTGACTACATAAACTGTTGCATCATTTTCTATTGTCCCTGTGCTAGATCATTCAATATGTTTTCCACACTAGGCTGGCCAAATCTCCTCTTAGTCCTATTCCGAGGACTCTCATTTTCTGAACCCACCATTGTTTCAATTCCTTGTGTAACTATGTGTGGCTGCCTTGTTGCTAATGCTGCTGAAAAAGTATCCTCTTTTGGATATGGCTCAGCTAATTGGAATTGTTTCCTTTTTTTCTCTCTTTCTACGTACTGTTTGGCCCTATCATTGGTGTACATAACCCTGAAGAGCACATAGGAAATACTGAGAGGGGGGAGAGGAGGGTGAATCAGTATTTCAGAACATTTTTAAACTTTAAACCAGATTAATCAAGTGAACCAGAAATCAGAACATTAGGAGCATCATCAAACACCATTAACAAGATAAACACTAGGATTACTGAAATATGCCCCTTAATTTTTCTTTGAATTTTTCAACAACAACAAGCACCTGTTAAGGATTAGCCCAAAAACTAAACAGCGGAAAGTAACCTTCACCAAGAATGTTCACCGAGAGCCTATTGAAGGAGAGGTGATAGCATATGGGAAGGGGTCGTTAGCAACCAAATTGAAGTGAATAATAATGCTGAAATGAAAGAAGCTCGACCACTTATTCAGCGGGAGTGAAATTACAATTAAAGAACAGTCATTTGCTAATAACAGGCATTTGCTTTTCAGCAGGCGTCCACTTAAGTAGTGGGGATACTCCACTTATTCAGTGGGTGAAATATGAAAATTACAATAATTAATTCCTCCACACCGGCAGTAAAACATCCAGGGGTTACAGTGTTTGCATTAAATCAAAAAGTAATTGCAGAAATAAAAATGACTGAGATAGTACTACTATTCACAGCCTTACAATTCAATTTATTTGCAAATTACAAGTGCTAAAGATGTACAATCAAACAAGTAATGAAAGATGATTCTCCAAAAACTCCAATCTTCTCAATCTTCAGAATTACCAACCAAAATCAGAATTATTGAAAGTCTGATATAGCAAACAACAAACTGAAAATACTGAACCAGCAATCCAAGACACACCAAAATGCATATTTTTGCATCAAACTTCAAGAAACACTCCAAAACTATACTTAAAAAACCCTACAGACATGGCGACCAGCATCAAGCTTGAATTTCACCCCAAACAGCCACTAATTGAAAGAGCACAAATTCCAAAGCAGCTGCAAGAAGTACGGCCCTAGAGAAGGCACGATCTCTCTAGAAAATCAAGGACATCATAATACATTCTGATTCTTTGCAATTTGAATCGCCCTTAGCATAGAAATAATTAGCATTAATACCCATAATGAAATTAAATTCTCTCTATGAGCTGCAAATAAAAAAACATCTTTAGCAATACAAAACCAACAAGCTCAAATCTGGAAATTATCACCAAAAATCTTTGACGATGAAGCCCAATATGCACTTTTGAATGAAGCACACTCCCAATTAACCATCTAGGGAACCATAGTTTCAGGCTCGAAGAATGCTGTAAATGCTAAGCTCCCCCTTAGCCGGGTTTTGAATTCAATCCAACAACATTTAGATAAGATAAACAATAGATGATGAATGAATGAACAAAGACCTGCTCATAAAGAACTTGAAATGACTCTTCAGCTTCCATCTTTTCCCTCCAAAAGGGACGCCCCATTTCACTTTTGAAATATTTTAATTTTTAGAACATTTAATTCACCTTTTCTAGGCATCCAAGTCTTGAGGAGACAATATGAACAATAAAATATTTAATTTCCTCTTAATGTGGTGTCCAAAGCTCAAAGAGGAATATTTACTTTAGAAATAATTAATTTATCTCCTGATGAGGCGTCCACCCTCAAGGGCCCCTCTTTAAAACAACTTAAGTCATCATAGTAGGCCAAGGGGCAAATTTGCATCATAATAATTAAATGACTTAAATAAATCATTTTACCAAAATGAGTCTCAAAATGTTGAAAGCCAACTGTGCTCCAACTGCACTGCCCGAAATGGAAATTGAACTGACTGTTGATGCTATTGCCCAAGATGGTACTGCCAAAAATAGAACTTACTAAAATAGTAAATTCTGAAAATTTGCCCAATGCCTTTGCATGTCATATCACTACGAAGCTCTCTGAAAACCCAGAAAGAATCCGCAGTCCAAATCTCGAAACTCCAACATACAGGCTAAAAATAGCATGTTTTGGAAAAGGTTGTCCAATGGAGATGCATGTCACACCATTCTGAAGCTCTCCAAAAAGCCAGAAAACTCCACCAGACATGCATCAAAAACTCTTACATGCAAACCTTCAAAAATGCTTCAGAACTCCTATAAAATAGGAAACCCTAATTTCACCTCTGACAAGCCTACAGGCTTCTGTAAATAGGCTATCAGTCACCGAAGAGCGTATGGCTAAAATTGGGACATTACAATCTGCCCTTCCCAAAATTGCTTGTCCTCAAGCAATTCTAATGCTACCCCAAAATCACCATGCTGAACCGAACTGAAACTGAATATGATCCCAGGGTCCCAAATCAACCTAGGAGATCGATAGCACCAACCGCTAAAAGCATTGCTCTGCTAGATACCAACACAAGAGACCTCTTGATTACAACCAGTAGGTAGAGCAATTAAATACTGCACCATCTCTATCAACTCCTCAGGTAACTGCTCTCCAAAAAGACTAAACTGGAATTCCATGGAAGTAAACTCCAGAAAGCCAACATTGGCTTCCTCATCTTCAACTGTTGAACTGCAAACCCAAGTGATTCTAGGATTCCGAATCATCCCCAGGAACACTGTTCCTCTAATCCGCTGCACTACCCTGATTAAAACATCTGCATACCAAAGGTGAAGCAACATATCTTGGTCCATAAAAGACAACACACCAAACATGTCAGCAAACCAATGCCAATCAAAGGACAACGCTCCACACTCCATCTCTATCCATAAAGAAAAACACTCCTCATAATTCCATAAGGATGTACAATGCTTCCTTTGAAGCAAGTTGATTTCACTGAAAGAACTCCAAGAAATCTTCACATATCTCACATCAAGAGTTTCAAATTGATGAATCAAATCAGCTAATAGCTTGCTGCCGCAAACAATAATGTATGAGATGTTACTAAGAATTCGACTGTTTATCATAAAGAGCAACCCATACTTGAATTTTGACCATACTGAATCATTCCCTTGCTCATTTGAGGCAGAAATTCAGTCCATATAGGAGACAGAAAGACCTGAAAATGAATAAACCAGCTACTTGATAGGTCTTAAATAATCATTTTGAGATCTGATTTTTGAAAAATCAGCATCCAAGAAGGTAAGCAGCAGCTGCAACATAAGAATTTCTCCTCAAAATTGGCATAGCTGTTCATGAACAAGGCTGGTGGCACCTTCAACAAGGGTCCCAATGCCACCACAAACCATCTTTTAATCACATTTCCTTCCCAAAACACTAATTTATGATAAAAAAATAATGAACCAATGACAGAAAAAGAAGGTAGCAGCAACCATTAAACTGAAATTTTGGCACTTATCTCTCCATCCAACCTTCTTTTTATGCTTACTAAGCTTCATAAAAATATACTTGGAATCCCAAATACCAGAGACATTTCCCAACACGAGAGTAAATGATCACAACTACATTCTGAATATATTGTGCTGGTTTATCCTCTTTAGAATTTTCAATATTTCCTTCATGCCAAATAATGCCAGGATCCCAAACCATCAACACTGAAGAACCACTTCTTAGGCGGAGAACTGTTCTCACATGAATCCTCTGATTTACCCGTTCCATCTGATTACACTTCTTGAAACTCCAAGAAATATTCAACAAACCTAAGTTCGTTGAAGAAATTGAATCCAAAATCTTGTATCATAAATTGCCGGAAAGATTCCATGAATCCTTCATCAAATTCAATTCTGAAATCAATTACTCTGGGAGAAGATGGTGACGTACTAAAGTCTGACAAGAACCTCACAAGCATCCTCATCAAATAATGAATAAAATCCTCATCAATATGCCAATCGACTCTTTGTTGATGATCAAAAAGAATGTCTTCATTTCTTTGTGATCCTTGAGTTTCCATTCCTTGTTGAATGGATGTACTAGAAGCAACAACAGATTCATCTTCATGTAACTCATGTACCACCTCTCCACTGCTGGAAGAAAAACTAGAATTTCCTCCTTCTTAAGTAATTCTTGAAGAAATTCCCTCATCATTTTCAAAAAGAGGATTTTCATAAATCCTACTAGCACCTTCTTCATACAAGAGATTGTCAAAAGCCTAAAAAACTTGTTGATGAGAATTTGAATGCTCTTGTCTCTCAGGAAAGCGTTCCAAGTCAAATGTTTCTTGTATGAGATCAAACTCATCAAGAATTTTCTGAATCTCTTCAACTCTCCCTTTGTTTTCTTGCTCCCATGAACATTGAACAACAAAAATTTGATTCTTTGCTTCAATTAAAGTCTCATGGACTTCTTGCAACTTGGTTCTAGTAAGCTCGTTCCACTCCAATGCCTTGTTAGCAATTTTGGCCACTTTGTCTTTATCACGAATGATGTGCAAAAGACTTGATTTGATTTCCTCCAAGGCAAACTTAATGGACTTTATATTAGCAATGGAAATGCAACATACATCTTCCCCTTTTGGCACATCATAAATTAAATTTTCTACATGTCGATGAATTTTATCAAGCTTTGACAAAACTTGAATTCCCTTTTCAGCAGTTTGTGAACTTGAACTGCAATCTTCATATGCTGGTTGAGGTGATGTAGTGCAACTTTGATGGATAAAGATTTCAAAAATTGTTTGAGCTGTACTCCTCAACTTGTCACACATGTGATGGACACTCTTCATCATCCCGTCCATAGTGCCTTCCAATTCCTTAGCTCTCTGCCTTAGCTTGGCTTCGGGCGAAGAGAAATCTGCTTTATCACTACTGGTAGCTTCACCTTCCATGTTGTCTTCAACACATGATTCAAGGGAGTCGGTCAAATCAGCTTTTAAATGGGAAGAGACTTCAGCTTCCTCTTTCTCTTTCTCCTCTTTGGCTTGTTTTTCAAACCAAAATTCTCCGGACTTGTGGGGATGAAGAAGCAACTCACTAGCTGAATTGGTATCTTCTTCTAACCGAACTTCTCCTTCATTTGGATATGCACTTATGGTCTCTTCATGCATCTCCATGTCAACTCTTGTTTCCAAAAGTTCTTCCCTTGAATCTTCAACTAGAATCTCCTTAACAAATGTTGACTCACTGTTCTCCTCTGTAGAAAACATGAGTACCTCACTAGACTTCAAGGCTGTGGACATTCTTCTATAGAATGCCTGGATTCTCCATGTGTTTCGGGAATTGCTGTGGACATATTGCATTCTTTTGAAGAATGCATGGACACTCCTTGTGTCTCAAGAGTAGATGTTGTCTCATTGCATTCTTCTGTAGAATGCTTGGATGAGTGCAAATCCATAGATACCCTTTGAACATTTACTATGAATTCAAAGGGGTTCCAACTTTTATTCTCCTCTTCAGCATCAAAAATCTCTTCTTTGCTCTCAACAGTCTTCTTCAAAAGTGGTTTCAACTGTTCTTCACATTTACTGAAAATTTCATTGATTAACAAATTAGCAGTGGGAGAAATCTGCTCTTCACGTTCATAAGCATCCATGAGAAGAGATTGGACGCTTTCTGGAAGATTATCAGCTTCTTTGATGGTCAGAATTAGAACATTCACGACAGCTGCAAGCACCCCCTCTTCTTGCTCACTCCAGGTCGAGGTGAAGAGAGAATAAAACAAATGATAAATCTGATTTTCCATCTCCAAATCTATCAATAGGATGCAAGCTCTAACTTCTGAAAATGTCTTTAAAACAACAACCCTTCTTGAAAACAAATTACTCCTAGTTTCATCCAAATCTTGAAAACTCTCCGCTATCATATCTAAAATAATCTTCATGGTTTCTTCATCATAGGGCAATTGAGGTACCTTAGTTCTTATCACTTCCATGAAGCAAGAAGAAATCAACAGCTTGGTTTCTTCATCAGGATGCCTCAGCCAATAGGGCTGATTCAAAAAGGTCACTGCAGGTGCTAATGCCAACTGCATTATCTGAGAAGGTGATTGCTTCACCTATCTCAAACATTGTTCCAACAAATGAAGAATGTTCTCTTCATCTTCCCTTGACTGAAATTCCTTTTCAAGTCTTTTTCCTGCTATATAAAGTGTCTCTGCTAGATCTATCTCTTCATTATTAGCCATGCCTTAATTTGACAAACTCGGGTTCTCAAAACTTAAAGAATTTGTGCCAACTTCTGGAAACCACAAGGAGCTGAACTAGAATCTGTTCTGACTTTTGGTGTAGTATCGGAGATCTCTATCACTCATCTGCCTAAACATGAAGCACTGATCCACAGGATGGCAAGATCTTCTGCTCTGATACCACTGAAATATGCCCCTTAAATTATTCTTTGAATTTTTCAACAACAAGAAGCACCCATTAAGGATTAGCCCAAAAACTAAATAGTGGAAAACAACCTTCGCCAAGAATGTTCACCAAGATCCTATTGAAGGCAAGGTGATAGCATATCGGAAGGGGTTGTTAGCAACCAAACTGAAGTGAAGAACAATGCTAAAATGAAAGAAGCTCAACCACTTAGTCAGCGGGAGAGAAATTACAATTAAAGAATAGTCATATGCTAACAGCAGGCATCCACTTAAGCAGCGGGGATACTCCACTTATTCAGTGGTTGAAATATGAAAATTACAATAATTAATTCTTCCACACTGGCGGTAAACCATCCAGGGCTTATAGTGTTTGCATTAAATGAAAAAGTAATTGCAGAAATAAAAATGACTGAGATAGTACTACTATTCACAGCCTGACAATTCAATTTATCTGCAAATTACAAGTGCTAAAGATGTACAATCAAACAAGTGATGAAAGATGATTCTCCAAAAACTCCAATCTTCTCAATCTTCAGAATTACCAACCAAAATCAGAATTATTGAAAGTCTGATATAGCAAACAGCAAATTGAAAATACTGAACCAGCAATCCAAGACACACCGAAATGCATATTTTTCCATCCGAAATGCATATTTTTCCATCAAACTTCAAGAAACACTCCAAAACTGTACTTACAAAACCCTAGAGACATGGCGACCAGCGTCAAGCTTGAATTTCACCCCAAACAACCACTAATTGAAGGAGCACGAATTCCAAAGCAGCTGCAAGAAGAAGCACGGCCCTAGAGAAGGTATGGCCTCTTTAGAAAATCAAGGACATCATAATAAATTCTGATTCTTTGCAATTTGAATCGCCCTTAGCATAGAAACAATTAGCATTAACACCCATAATGAAATTAAATTCTCTCTATGAGCTGCAAATAAGAAAACATCTTCAGCAATTCAAAACCAACAAGCTCAAATCTGGAAATTATCACCAAAAATCTTCGACGATGAAGCCCAATATACACTTTTGAATGAAGCACACTCCCAATTAACCATCTAGGGAAC
The DNA here is from genome assembly GCA_007258455.2 of Sequoia sempervirens. Taxonomy (NCBI): domain Eukaryota; kingdom Viridiplantae; phylum Streptophyta; class Pinopsida; order Cupressales; family Cupressaceae; genus Sequoia; species Sequoia sempervirens. Next base: position 43,994 of record VDFB02256279.1, on the reverse strand, counting down.
CATAGTTTCAGGCTCGAAGAATGGTGTAAATGCTAAGCTCCCCCTTTGCCGGGTTCTGAATTCAATCCAACAGCATTTCGATAAGATAAACAATAGATGATGAATGAATGAATAAAGGCCTGCTTATAAAAAACTTGAAATGACTCTTCAGCTTCCATCCTTTTCCTCCAAAAGGGATGCCCCATTTCACTTTTGAAATATTTTAATTTTTAAAACATTTAATTCACCTTTTCTATGTGTCCAAGTCTTGAGGAGACAATATGAACAATAAAATATTTAATCTCCTCTTAATGTGGCGTCCAAAACTCAAAGAGGAATATTTACTTTAGAAATAATTAATTTATCTCCTGATGAAGCATCCACCTGTAATGTCCCTTGCTTGATTTGACTTAAATTTTCACCTTCAGCACTTGGACATTCGTCAAACACTTGTCCTTCAGTCTTTCAACTTGCAGATTGAGGTGTTTGTTTGTGCTTTTTCTTGTATATGATGTTTGCATAAACTAAATGACTTCAATGCAATTATGGCAAAGTAGATGCAATGATCATACAATTTAGGTGTCTATAAATGCACCGTTCCAGCAAGTAGGTAATTTAGCAAACACTTAGTAAGCAACTTCAAAATCCTTATAATATTGCAATGAACTAGGGCCGATTACAATCTCGGGCAATGGACTCTTAGTTGGAGATGAACATCACCCGAACCTTCTTTATGGCAGCAATATCCAAACAGGCTGCTGAGTAATCATTCCACGTCAGCTCAGGAAAACGTCTCTGTGCAAATATCTCCAGAAATCGAACTACTCTTGCCTTTCTCCACACTTTCTCCACACTTAAGGTGTGCCTGGGTTTCCTCAAGAGGGCCACGCCTTCAGATAGCAAAATGTTCTCACTAAATCGCCCAGAAATCTGCTTGCTTGACTTGTCTTGGGTTCTAGAGGAAAAAACGTCCCTCCTAGAGCCGCACTCCAACTGCACCCATCTAAGATGAAGGAATCGGTCCTTTCAGTTGATACGATTGAGAGAAATCTTCATCGAGGAAGCACTGATCTCAGTTGTGATGAATCGTTTCAGTCTGGGAAGTCCGCGTAAGGAGTTTTACGGTAATATTAAAAGTTAATATTTTTCAAAGTTCGCTTCAAAGGTTCCATGGCAAATATAATATTCCAACATGTTAATATTGACATTAATTCAAAATCTCACCATTATGGGATAAAGTCTCACATAATATCAAAATTCACTTATAATCCAAAGAATAATAATTTCGACAATATCTATATGATATGACGGCCAATATGACGTTCCACTTTATTTTGCCCCTGAATAAATCGACTCTTTATAATCTCCAGAGTTCTCAACGACATACAAAAATCGCCCTTGAAATTTCTTTCTTTTTCCTCTTTCTCGATTTCTACTCCATTTTATATCCACTATAGAGCTGGAGTTGTGACTTTTCATAATGTCTCTTATTATTATAATGTTTAATGTTTATAATTTTAATTGTATAGTGGTATTTTAGGTTAACATTATTTTATTATCTTATTTAGTATAATTTGTATTTGATAATTATAGTGTTATATTATATATTTTATATTTATTTAATATTCATTTTATATTTTATATCTATATAATATTATTTTATATTTTATATTTTATAACATTATTTATAATTATAATATTGTTTTTAACAATTATAATTGAATGGTTAATAATTTTAGATATACTTCTTTGTTGTCTAAATGGCATGATTTTGGGGACATGACAGTCCTCCCCTCTTCAAATTTGCTTTCCCTCAAGCAAAACATCTTCGTTTCTTCTAGGATCTCTTCTTCTAATTTGTCACCAACGACACAAGTTAATTTACGTTTATATATATAATTTAAATGAGAATATTCTATAATGATTACTCTATTTGAATGCGTATATCTATTAAAATATTAAACATACACTTATCTTTGATCTTTCTTGTCCTCCAGCAGCACAGGGTCTTCGTCGCTTAAGGTTCTAAATCTCATGATTTTCTTTGCCGATGTAGTGGTCTTCATCATGTATTTCTCTCTTTCAATCAAGCCCAAGAGCATGGAATGAACATCACGTCATTCAGCCTCTTGGCCACTGCCTTGGGGTTGGCGTACTTGATGGAGATGTATTTTCCTTTTCCAATCAAGCCCTAGAGCACGGAATGACATTTTGTCATTCGACCTCTTGGCCCCTGCCCTAGGGTTGGCGTACTTGATGGATGTGTATTTTCCTTTTTCCAATCAAGCCCAAGAGCACTAAATGACATTTAGTCATTCAGCCTCTTGGCCTTTGCCTTGGGGTTGGTGTACTTGGTGGAGATGTATTTTCATTTTCCAATCAAGCCCAAGAGCACAGAATGACATTTAGTCATTTGGCCTCTTGGCCCCTGCCCTGGGGTTGGCGTACTTGATGGAGATGTATTTTCTTTTTCCAATCAAGCCCAAGAGCACAAAATGACATTTAGTCATTTGGCCTCTTGGCCCCTACCCTGGGGTTGGCGTACTTGATGGATGTAGTTCCTTCCTTCCCCCCAATCAAGCCCAAGAGCACGGAATGAACACCTATTCATTCAGCTCTTGGCCCCAGCCCTGGGGTTGGCATACTTGATGGAGGACCAAATTTTTGATACTCACCCAGAATGTCCTTAATCAAATCTCAATATTCATTAAGAATGTACTTGTTCTCAAAGAATGTCTTTATTAACTTATTTTGAAGATATTACATCAAAGAGTTCACTTTGCCTTTTTAGTAGGAATTTCTCCTATTTCTTCATCCGAAGTTTCCTCTATCATGTGTATTTGTCCCTTCTTGCATTTGTGGTCTTGTCCCCAAGGTTCGTTGCATTTGAAACATAAGCCTCTATCCATTAATTCTCTCATTCGTTTTTTGGCTTCCTTATCAAGGCATTGGTGGCCTATGTCCCACGGTTCATTGCAAAAGTGACATGCTCTTCTTCCCTTATCTCCCTCTCGCAGGTCTTGTTTGGGTTGAGACTTGAGCAAGGGATTCTTAGCCTTTTCCTTCGGGGAGCTGGATTCTACTTTCATGGCTCTTTGAATTGCTTCCCCATGGTTTGGGGTTCCAATGGGTTTACTATGCTCTTGATTGACTCTTTGAGTCCTTCAATGAATAGATAGGTGAGTCTCCTTTGAGATAAATTGGGGACCATGACCGCTATTCTTTGGAATTCATTTGCGTACTCTTCCACTGTTCCTCATTGCCTAAGTTGGGTCAACTCCTTGAAATACCATTCGGGATGCCTTTGGTCGAATCTGTTAATGAGTTTTTGAGTAAACTCACTATAGGTGGTTACATTTCGGCGTCCTTGCGTGATGAGTCCATGGTGCCACCAATCGTGGGCTATCCCGGATAGGTGTAGGACAGCAAATTTGATGGCATCTTCTTCAGTCATGGGGCTAAGGGAGAGATAAGTATTGAGCTTTTGAACCCATGATTGAGCGGTGGTCTTCTCGGAACCGTCAAAGAAAGGTAATGTCATCTTATTAACTCGAGATCTGAGATCCTTGCTGGTATGATTCTTCCTTTTCCTTGAGTTGGCTTGAGTCTTGACTTCATAATATTCTTTGAAGGGTACAAGTTTCTGAACTGCAGGGTCTAACCCAGCATACATAAGAGCAATGTCTTCTGCACTATTGGTGTTTGGTTCTTCTTCTTCTTCAATGACCTTTTGAATAAATGGAGGCATGGTTGGTCTTAGCGTGGAGCTTTGGGTTGAGTGTTCATTTTCGGAATGGTTTGAGTGTAGTTCCTTTCTTGGATTGGTTCTTTCATTGGAATTGTTGTGATTCATGCTTTGGAGGGCTTGGAGGATCAGCTGATTAGTTCTTTCAAACTTTTTGTTTGTCTGTTCTATGAATGCTTTAAGTTCTTGGGCTAATTTGTCAGCCATAGTTCCTTTCCTGTGGTAGGTTCGCATTCACTTGTACCCTACAAGATGGCAAGATCGATGCTCTGATACCACTGTAATGTCCTTTGCTTGATTTGACTTAAATTTTCGCCTTCAGCACTTGGACATTCGTCAAACACTTGTCCTTCACTCTTTCAACTTGCTCATTGAGGTTTTTGTCTGCGCTTTTGCTTGTATATGATGTTTGCATAAACTAAATGACTTCAATGCAATTATGGCAAAGCAAATGCAATGATCATACAATTTAGATGTCTATAAATGCACCGTTCCAACAAGTAGGTAATTTAGCAAACACTTAGTAAGCAACTTCAAACTCCTTATAATATTGCAATGAACTAGGGCCGATTACAATCTCGGGCAATGGACTCTCAGCTGGAGATGAACATCACATGAACCTTCTTTATGGCAGCGATATCCAAACAGGCTACTGAGTAATCATTCCACGTCAGCTCAGGAAAACATCTCTGTGCAAATATCTCCAGAAATCGAACTACTCTTTCCTTTCTCCACACTTTCTCCATGCATAAGGTGCGCCTGGGTTTCCTCAAAAGGGCCATGCCTTTAGATAGCAAAATGTTTTCATAAAATCGCCCATAAATCTGCTTGCTTGACTCGTCTTGGGTTCTAGAGGAAAAACGTCCCTCCTACAGCCGCACTCCAATTGCACCCTTCTAAGATGAAGGAATCGGTCCTTTCAGTTGCTATGATCCAGAGAAATCTTCATCGAGGAAGCACTGATCTCAGTTGTGATGAATTGTTTCAGTTTGGGAAGTCCGCGTATGGAGTTTTACGGTAATATTAAAAATTAATATTTTTTAAAGTTCGCTTCAAAGGTTCCATGGAAAATATAATATTCCAACATGTTAATATTGTTGCTCAACATTAATTCAAAATCTCACCATTACGGGATAAAGTCTCACATAATATCAAAATTCACTTATAGTCCAAAGAATAATAATTCCGACAATATCTATATGATGTGACGGCCAATATGAAGTTCCATTTTTTTCGCCCCTGAATAAATCGACTCTTTATAATTTCTAGAGTTCTCAACAACATATAGAAATCGCCCCTGAATTTTTTTTTTTTTTTTCCTCTTTCCTGATTTCTACTCCATTTTATATCCACTATAGAGCTGGAGTCGTGACTTTTCATAATGTCTCTTATTATTATAATGTTTAATGTTTATAATTTTAATTGTATATTGGTATTTTAGGTTAACATTATTTTATTATCTTATTTAGTATAATTTGTATTTGATAATTATAGTGTTATATTATATATTTTATATTTATTTAATATTCATTTTATATAATATTCATTTTATATTTTATATCTATATAATATTATTTTATATTTTATATTTTATAACATTATTTATAATTATAATATTGTTTTTAACAATTATAATTAAATGGTTAATAATTTTAGATATACTTCTTTGTTGTCTAAATGGCATGATTTCGGGGACATGACACCACCCTCAAGGGACCCTCTTTAAAACAACTTAAGTCATCATAGTAGGCCAAGGGGCAAATTCGCATCATAATAATTAAATGACTTAAATAAATCATTTTACCAAAATGAGTCTCAAAATGTTGAAATCCAACTGTGCTCCAACTGCACTGCTCGAAATGGAAACTAAATTGATTGTTGATGCTACTACCCAAGATGGTACTGCCAGAAATAGAACTTACTAAAATAGTAAATTTTGAAAAGTTGCCCAATGCCTTTGTATGCCATATCATTGAGAAGCTCTTTGAAAACCCATAAAGAATTCGCAGTCCAAATCTTGAAACTCCAACATACAGGCTAAAAATAGCAAGTTCCGGAAAGGGTTGTCCGATGGAGATGCATGTCACAGCATTTCGAAGCTCTCCAAAAGCCAGAAATCTCCACCAGACATGCATCAAAAACTCTTACATGCAAACCTTCAAAAATGCTTCAGAACCCCTATAAAATAGGAAACCCTAATTTTACCTTTGACGAGCCTACAGGCTTTCGTAAACAGGCTATCAGTCACCGAAGAGTGTATGGCTAAAATAGGGACATTACAATTACGTGGAAAACCCTTTCGGGAAAAAAACCACGGCAAAATATTGCTTTTATTTATCTCCAAAGGGCACCAACCCTGTTTACATTTAGTGAGCACCAACCCACCGAGAGCACCAACTCTCCTAGAGCACCAACTCTCTTCGAAGCACCAACTCCGAAAACATTTAGTGAGCACCAACCCATCGAGAGCACCAACCCTCTTTCGAAGCACCAACTCCGAATACATTGAAGCACCAACTCCAGACTTCGTATACAAATCTGCAAAACACTGTTTCATGCAATGCCTTCACATGAACTGTGAGGCTCATACTCAAATCATAAATCTGAAAGAACTGAGACTTTCGTAACCCTTGTTCATAAAAAAAAACTCAGATCTTCATAGTTCAAACCTTCCAACCATTATCATTCTCTAAACTTCACCAACAAACAAAACATTTCTTTAGCATAGCTCCAAACAAAGTCAACTCGGAAGTGATGCAACATACATCTTCCACAGCATATATGCATTTCATGAACTTGCCTCCAAAAATCTGATACTGCTGTCTACTCACAGAAATGTCGAATAGATAAAGGAAAAGCTTGGAACATAATCAGAAATGAAGAGGAAATCTGCTTCATAAAATGTCAATAATCTTGAATTTTTAAGTCTCAATCTCTGTGAAGATAAATTGATTTTTATAGGTCTAGATTTTGAAGGTATATAGCAGCTAGATTGGTATTACATTGGCAACGCAGCACCATCTTAAGCTTCACACCATGTGCTCAGAAACTAGCATATTATTGCAATCATCTTACCCACCTTAACTCAAAGATATCTACCACAGGTATTCAAGCAACTCCAAAACATCACCATCATCGATACTAAAACAGCAGGCTTCAACAACTACATCACCCGACTCTAAACCCCATGCATATATTTCATTCAGCAGCACACAAAACTCAGAAGAAGGCATGAAAATACTTCATAAACCAGATGTATTTTCCTTACACAAACGCTGCTTCCAGTCAAACTCTGCTGGCACAAGGAATATACAAAAACTGAAGCAATTGTATAGAGCAGTCCACATGCATAGTCGCATAGTAATTAATTTGAACGCTGGTGGAGGAAATAAATGCCTTCATCAGATAACTGTCACCCAGATACAAAGAGCTGCCATAATAAAGAAGCCACACAGGTATACATAACAGTCACGTCTCTAAAATAGATACTCGATATATTAGAATAGCCATCCAGACCAAGCAAAGAAGTTGCCAGATTTTTAATTCATAGGCACTAGAAGCAAAGAAGTTTTCTCAAGCCGTTCACTATATATAAAGACATTTGAATACACTCAACATTTAACATACGCTGCCAGAAAACCTTGCCATTGCTAAAAATAAGAAGAATCGATATTTAAGAATGAAAGAGCCGCCTTTGCATATATTTGAAATCAAGCTGCCTTAAAAAAAACGTCTTTGTATTTTTTTTGGAAACTGTCAGCATTAGAAAGGCATTGATTAAAATTCCATGACTAATGTTTTCTGCCGCCACCAATAAAGATTTGTAGAGTAAAGGAGCTGCCATGTTAAAATAGACTCTTTAAAAAATTGAAACATTTAATCTTAGAAACCATTGCCAGAGATCATTGAATTCAAAAAATGTCTCATATATGCGATTGAATTCATAACCAAAGATATTAGCTGCTCATAAATATTAAGTTCCAAATATTTTAAAGGCCCGACCATACATCTGTCGAATATTTGACCCGACAATGTCCAATCATAGCATTTGGACAAAATGATGTTAATATCAAGCCGCCTTTAACCAAGTAGAAGTCGTGAAAAATAAAAATATGGCAGCCTTTGAAAAGGCCCAAAGATAAATAACGATTCCAAAAAAGGTCCTGTTTATGTTCAAGAAGTTACAAATAAATTCGGCCTTATCAAAACAAATCATATCATATAAGTCATTGCTGCCACTCAACCTTTCAAAACTTTCGTGCATCCTGGACACTTCACTTCTCATGGCATGGTAAAAAACAAACATATTTTGATTTATCAACATCTTCCACACACAAAGTTGTGAACATAAAACCGATGCCATGTTCAGAAAGATACTACAATTTTCATTCATTGCCCTATCACGATGTAGGGAGACCACCATATTAATGAAGGCGACAAAAAGAAAAATAACCGCTGCTATAAATGGAAGGATGTCAAAAATAAAAATGAACCCTGTAGCTTATTGATTCAATCTCAAAAAAAACGTTGATATCAGGCTCCCAAAAAAAAACCGTTAAAGAAAGTATAACGCTAGGCGCAGCAAATTAAATAAACCACTTTCAAAATAAAGCTTCCATAACCACCACGTCTCTGCCAAAAGCCTTCTTATTGAAATCGACCCCATTAGACACTGACACCCAGGTCTCATTGTGAATTCTTCCTCAAGGTGAATACAAGCAAAAGCTATTTTTAATCTTTATTAATCTCAACGCCCGTCACTTATATTTTTTCATTGCGGCTCAAAATAATGTATCGATAGCTTATTACTTCAAACTTCCGTTAGAAATTCTGCTAGCTGCCACATTAAAGGATATGTCTCAAAAAGAATCAATATTAGCCACTTGAAGATTTAAATTGCTGAATAAAACATACCACACGTGGCATCATAATACACCCTCATAGAATTTTCAAACTTCATGCCCAAACTGCCTTAAGAAGAAATCGAGCCTTTTTAAGAGAGACAACCTTTAAACTCAGCCACCTCATATTCAATTTTGTTCAAATACTTTAGCTGCCTCAACCTTAATAATATAAGTCCCAATATAAGACATAAACCACTGATCAATAAAAAGTCCACTTGACCAATCAAGGATGATGTGGCATAGTTGATGATTTGGCACAAAGAAGATAGACTTTTCAAACAGCTGACAAGTAAGCTAGCAACAAGCTGATATAGACAAGCAGCCAACTGAAGCAGATAAACAAGAAGCTCAACCAAACAGACAATTAGCTGAAGCAAGCACCCAACCAGCTCAAGCAACAGACAGACAACTCAAGCAGTTCAAGCAGGTCAAGTAGTTCAAGCACATAAGCACACAGCTCAACCTTGACATCAATGACAAAATATTCTAGCAAACCTTCCAGGTTGACAGGACTTAGGCTCTGATACCACCGTAAAATCTTGACTGATTTTTGCCAATTGATTTGCAATTTTTATATGCATTTTCTCTCGGGCATTTTGTCAAATAGTTTCATCAACATGACTATAATAGTTTTTTGTTTGTTTGCAGATTTGTATGTCATTGGGTTCACAAGATTTTCATGTAGTATTCACAATGATTTGGAATTCATAGACAACATAACTTAGCTCATATTTCCAATGATTATTGTTCACATACATAGTATTGGAAAAATATAAAGACTTTGATGGAATACAAATTACCGACCTTAATAACAAGAGGCTCGATTTCATTAAGAGCTGGAATCAATTTAACACACCACCTTTTGGTCACCAACGGAGCCATTCAAGGTGATAGATATGTACAATTTCAAGCTCCTAGCAATCATCATCACCCTCTAATAGTGGTACGATGATTGTATATATAACAACAATCAAGACAGAAGATTGGCGGTAACTCCTTTATTTTCCCACGACACCTTCATACTCCATAAATCGTGGCATTCCCTGTTCTATCTATTACTTGTTGAATACCCCTCCACGTGGTCACTTTTTTATATTGCACAATATTTCAAGGAGCACCTTACTCTATTGACCACCTTCAGGTTCTTCCCACATCCACCATGTCTCCAACAACAAGCTTATATTGGTCTTGTATAGCATTTCAAAATACATGGCTTCCTTGGAGATGCACAACTCTTAAAAAGATCATAATAGACTTGGAGATTTGTGAAATATCCCCCTTAGTTTTTTCCCAATTTTTTCACACAAACTTCACTCATTAGTGTTAGCCCAATGTAAAGATAAGAAAACTAGAAGTAACCCTTCACTTTCTGATCACCTAGATCTCGGAGTGGGCAAGGTGAGAGCATATAGTGTAAGGGGATCTGATTAAAATATGAATTATGCTGGAAGTACAAGAGCTATTGGCAACAAGCTAGCCAATAGAGAAAATGTAAATACTTGGCGGCAAAGCCAACCACTTACACTTTTCAGCGGGTTACAGGAAAGTAAAGTAAAGCAAAGTACTTGGTGGCATAGCTAACCACTTCCACTTTTCAACGGGCAACAAAAGGTAAAGCAAAATCTCAACCACTTATCCAGTGGGAGTGTAAAACAAAATACTGAAATGAGAAAGCTGATTAGTGCTATTATATCAGTGTTAAAATATAACGATAGATTCAAAATATCATGAGAGAATCAAACAATATGAAGCCCAAGTGTTAGATACCCATCTATGACATTACAAATGATTAGGCATCATGAAAATATGATAAAACAATGAAATACCAGGTTTGATATGAAGGAGCAGCAATCTGATATGACAGAACAACATGCACGAACACCAACCAACAACCTTCAAATGCACATATCTCTTTTTAACCACACCTCCAATTCACTTCAAATCACTTGCAAAGGGTTCCCAAGAGCTAGGTGTCCAAATTCAGGAAGCTAGCCATCATCATTATGCACATAATACCCCGGCACGCAAACCAATGCACCAACAGTAGATGGTACAGCCCTCTAGGGAGGTCAACCAGCTAGCAAAAATCAGGCTCACCTCCGAAAAATATGAGACTCCAGGAAAAGGGGCACCCAGGAGCTAGGAAAACATTGAGCCTATACCCACAAAATTATTCCAACTCTTCGGGATAGTATGAGCATAAACGTGGGTCAGCGGTAGACGGAAAGAACGCTCCAAAAACTCCAAACAGCAAATGATCACACCAAAAAAGTCTCTAGAAAACATCAAGGCTACACAAAACTAAAGTAAATAGGAAAGCATCACCATTGAAGCTCAATATGCAACCTTTGAATGAAGAAGCATCCACCATTCAGCTAGGAGTTATCTTGCAAACTTGAAACTGAAGAAGAACTAGGTGTACCAACCTTGAAGCAAGAGCCTGAAATAATTTTAGTAGCACTTCATTATCATCAAATAACATAGTCAAAATGAGAGGAGAAGAGGCATATTTATAAGCTCCAAACCGAGAAATTTAAAACTCCTTTTCCCTCCAAAATGGGACACCCAAATGAGGAATATAATATTTTTTATTAAAAACCTCTTTATCTTGTCAACTATGGCGTCCACTTTATCCTTGGCGTAAAAATCATTTAAATTTTGCAAAGTCTCCAAAAGGGCGTCCAACTCATGAGTCCACCTTTTAAAACAACTTTAGTTATAAAGCCTAGGCATGGGGGCCAAAAAAGCAACATTAGAAAATAATATAACTTAAGTTATTAAACTTTCCTTTTTTGAACTCCAAGAATGCTGGAGAAGCCACAACCATAACTGATCTGCCTCACTGCCAAAAATAGAAGTCAAGTGTAGAACTGTTGCCAAACCACACTGCTAGAAATAACACTTACTAAAAATAGCATACTGCTAAAAATAGTGACTCCAAACACGATTTGAGCACATTTCGGGTAGCCGCCGTAACTTACTAAAAATTGTAAGTCTAGAAATAGTTATTGATGAAAATGCATGTGACACCCCACTGAAGCTCTCTGAAAAACCAAAAAGAGCAAAAAACATACTGGAAAACTCTTGCAACCAACCCTTGGAAAACCAGAAGCTGCTAGAAAATAGGAAACCCTAAAAATGCCTCCAAGTAGTCCACAGGACTCCGAAAATGGGCTATCGGCCACTGAAAAGCATAGGGCTAAAAAAGGGGACATTACAATTTGCGGCCACCTTATTAAAATACCATCATCCCCCTGGAATATTGTATGGATGTATATATTCAGCTCCTTTAATATTGTACGGTGTTGTATGGGTACAACTCTTATAGAGGGATCACTTACAATATTTAATACCTTCAAACCAAAAATCTTATATCGTCCAAGTTTTGATAATTATCTGTCATTTCCTTATTTTCCACTTTGGTAATTGCCTATGATATTCAATACAAATATCTCTGAAATTTGTCTTTACAAAGACTTCGCAAATTTCAATAAACCTTTGAATTGATCAATTGAAGCTCTATGCAAATTCTGGACTAAATCCACCAGTAGATGGCATTGGGTTTTTGTCCAATCCACCAAACAACCCAAGGGTTTTCGTCCACAAGCTGGTTGAACCTGTTAAACAAGCTCTCCAAATTCCACTGATAAATTATTTCCAAAGATGATTATAATTTTCCTTTCACCACCTTTTATTCCTCCACCACCTTTTAATTTTTAATTATATTTTTCTTTTCCCAAAGTGACTTATTTAATAATATATCAATACATTTACTATAAGTCACTTTAATAATAAAACCAATTAATTAAATATAAATGTCCCAAAAGTGACTTAGGGTGATCTAATATTTAATTAATTAAATTATTCCCTTAATTTTTCCCACCTTAGCTTATGGGAATAAAATAAGCTAGTGGACTTCATTGGATGATCACTCGAAAAAAGGGGACATTACAAATCCATACGGTCGAGGAAGGGAAAATTTTCCTTGATGGGCCCCGTTTAAAAGTGTTCAAATTTGACGAATTGATAGTCGATCTTTAGGTTCTTGGGCTTCCTGGATGCGATGGAAGGGTAAGATTTGACCTAAAATGCTCAAAAATAGTAGCTACCTTTTGGATTTGACAACCACCTCCCAACTTCAAACCCTTGTAGATCTGGTCTCACATGTCCAATTTGGACAAATCAAATGGCAAATCTGACTTTCTTGAACACCCTAAAATCAATGGAGAGCTTCAAATTTGCACAAATGAACTCCAAAATGGACTTGTAATACAAAGCCACAAAGAACCCCCTGAAATTTGGTATTTCTATCATGTTTTTTTGATTCTCCTAGTCATCATTTGATGCAAGAGAAGAGCATACTCAACGTTTCAAGATCTACTAATATCTGCACTCAAAATTTCTCAAAAGGACTAACCAATGGCACCCAACTTGCTTTGATACCATGTAAGAGTTAGTTATGGAGATAGCCACCCAAGATCTAGAGGTCTAACACAATGAAATGAGAAGATCAATATGACAAAAATAAACTATATTCTTATCAATGAATGCAAATATACAATGAATGATCAATTGAGATTACAAAGGGAACCCCTTGGTTATATAGGCCAAGGTGAGACATAGGATATCATAAGATTATGATGAGTGTCTTAATCTTATGATATGAGACATAAAGTGATAAGTATCCTATGGTACCCTAAGTAAACTTAAGTGATAAGATGTGAAAAAGAACTATTAGTGGAACTAGTTAGGTAATACCTCTATTCACACCAACAAGCTAGGTATGTGCGGCAGAGATTTTAGATGGCTTAGCCACTAGAAATGTACGCTAAGGTTATCTTACAGAAATTTTAAGTGGCGTTGCCACTTTTAATGCATTGCCTGATGGAACTTTATGTGAAGGTGGAACTTTTTTTTACTCAAGCTAGGTGAAATTTTCATTCACTTCAGCCAAGCAGAAATATCAGTCACTTAAGCCAAGGCAGAGAAATGTAATGGCTTAGCCAACATTAAGATCTTGTGCAGAAAAACCATGTGGCAAAGCCACTGTAAATATGCACCCAGACTTTTAAGGGCAGAATTTTTAGCTACTTATGTCATCTTTTAAGGCCTTAGGTGGAACTTTTGAGTGGTTGAATCACACCATGTGTGTGCCACAGTCACCTTTGCTGGGAAAATGATAACAAAAGTTGTGCCTTACATGACAGTCATTTTTGACTTCATCTTCTTCATTAATGCTGTTAGTGATTTCTTCAAATTTTGCCATTGTCTCATTCCAAACAGTTGCAACCTCTATCGTCTTGCTAAAGTTGTTAGTTGCTGAACAAACACTATGGAATGATAACCATGCAAATTAACCAAGGAGACCACAAATTGAATTTGGTTAATACACAATGACGATCAATCTTGACGACAAATGGGAAAAAGCAAGTACAAACATTGAGTTTTGTAGGGGTGCAACAGATCATAAAAGAAGATTGTGTCTAACATGTACTCGATAGTGTGCTTTGAAGTATGTAATTCATTATCCCACCTCTCACCAGCACCTTCACACTGTAATTCATTATCCCACCTCTCACCAGCACCTTCACACAAAGGCATGCCCCTGCATTCCCTTAATTCCTATTCAGTGGGCTTCATGGCTCTATTGGTTGCTTCATATAAGTAATGTATGTTGCTTTCTTTCTGTTACCCATCCAAAATGCTTTTACTAATTGCTTTGTAATTTGGACAAGCACTTAAGCATCCCTCCAAATGATCTCATAAACTACAAAGTTCAATACACTGTTTGACTCAATCTGTTTGTTAGACACATTCTTTATAATTTTCTGGAGAAAGTTTTTGCAAGGAGATGGATTTGATGGTGAATTTGGTAATAGCTAGTCAATCCTTGGCATCTATAAATTTCCTCATTTAAGTGGCAATCCATCTCTTCAGGAAACGGAAATGGAAAGAAAAACCAAAATTGGATTTATCAATTTTCTGTGAATCCCTAGATCTGAAATGACATGGAATGATCTGTGCAAAAGAACATGAAACATAAATACATATGAAATTAAACGCTTAACAGTTACAAGCTAGGTTTTAGGTTTTTCCATTTACCCCCCCACCCATTGGACATGATAGGAATATGGCAAGGATTTAAATTTAATTTAATTATGAGTTCCATTAATGATTAAATATGGAAAACAGTAGAGACACATTGAATATAAGTATAAGAAATTACATGCAGGAGTCCTAGTGGTAGGCAATGTAAGAAGCATAATTATAATCTTATGTAAGACTAATGCTATCAGATGTATGGCCTTGCAGTTGTGATTTTGCTTCCAAAATATAATGTTACAAGGAATGCATAGAAACATTTAATTTCAGCATGATGAGCTTGTGGACTGAGATGGGGAAAAGCTAAGTGCAGAGCTTGCATCAATTTTACAAGGACAAATTGTCAATTAATAAATGAAGCCGCAGGTTGGAGAAGTTTAGAGCTACTTTACCATTATCAGATGTATGGCCTTGCAGTTGTGAGTTTGCTTCCAAAATATAATGTTACAAGGAATGCATAGAAACATTTAATTTCAGCGTGATGA
Source organism: Sequoia sempervirens (assembly GCA_007258455.2). NCBI lineage: Eukaryota > Viridiplantae > Streptophyta > Pinopsida > Cupressales > Cupressaceae > Sequoia > Sequoia sempervirens. Next base: position 28,779 of record VDFB02256279.1, on the reverse strand, counting down.
GCTTGTGGACTGAGATGGGGAAAAGCTAAGTGCAGCGCTTTCATCAATTTTACAAGGACAAATTGTCAATTAATAAATGAAGCTGCAGGTTGGAGAAGTTTAGAGCTACTTCACCATTATCCCATGTTAGACTCACAACAGTTCTTGGAACTAAAGGACCTCAGGCAGTCACTAGTCAAAACTTCGGTATTGACAAGGATCACAATTGTGGACTAGCGCAGTAATTCATCTGAATGAAGCTATGGAACAAACTCTGTGGACTAAAGGAGAAATAGTCTATACAGACCAGAATGCACTGATCAACCAGCTGAAGTTTTGTGTTAACTAACTTTCCGAGAAGCGTTCAAGCTACTTGTTGATGCGTGTTTTATGACACAACAAACATTCTAGAATAAAGTGTCAAAGATGCTCTATCCCCGCTTGAAAAACTACCTCGTATGCTAAGACTGCAAGAAAGATCATACGGCAATTCCAATGTTTCAGTTAGGTGTGGATGAGCTCTGTGGTTGATGTGATTTGCCGGGGACACAATTGGGATTTACTTTTGGTAAGTTACTTAGGAAAGCGAAGATATGAATACAGTATCATTTTGGATTTTTCTGACTTTAGATAGAAAAGTGAAAAAAGAGTAAGGGTTTAGGAGTCCTATACTATTCCTACGAAATCAAGAGACGGCAAGGATTGAGTGAAACTAAATAAACAATACTTTGTTTCGCCACACTAAACGACAACTACACAAAGCAAGTGCAATCTTCTGGGATTTGTGCTTAAAATTTCTTCACCACGAACAATACCATCAATAGAACAACATTATTTGAAGTAAATGTTGAAGCATCCACAATAAAGCTCAGTCTAACTTTACGCATTGAGTGAAAAGCATCCACTCAAAGAAAGTATGAGCTAAGTTTCACTAATCTTTGCTATCATTCTGTCATTCTCTGAACATACATTTAAATGAAATTCTAATTCAAATCTACTGGACGAGAAAGAGAAATAATGTAACCATGCAACCATTTGACAATGAAAGGATTCAAAGCATCTCATGCATTATGAAATTTATTATCAAGATAGTCTTTTGCAACAATTTCATAAAACTCTCTCTTATTCTCTACAATTTCTTCTAATCTCTATTCTCTAATTGACCATTGATTCCTCTCCTAATGATGATAAAATGAGAGAGAGGGGAGGGGTTTATATAGAGTTCTCAGATTACAATGAATGGCCAAGATCAAAATGAGATTAACGGCCCAGATCTAAAATAACTAAACCCTAATTAGGGTTGCCTAAACATCAATCAGTTAACTGCAGAGAACTTCATGCACTGGGAGTTGCATCCTTATCCACTTGCAAAACACTACGTTCGGTGAACCTGGACACGATCATGCTGACTTCTTCCATGGCAATGTCTGGCAGCGCATTGACTTTGTATTCGAGCAAGTCTAGACTTTCTGCACATTCTACAAAGGTGATCGTCCATTCCGATTCATGCAGCAAGAGAGTATCTCTGACGGTCATGAAGCTGAATGCTTTAGTCAAATTTTCCTTCATGATTGCCCTGGAAGTGGTGGAGAAAATTCTTTGAACTTTTTCTTTTAAATTTTCTGGCTGCAAATGTTTCTTTCGGACAATATCTTTGTCAAGCATATCTGCAGCCATCTGGTAAATCTTACTCCGAATCTCCTTTGCCCGTTCTTCAATTTTGGCGCCATCTTGCTCTACCCTTTCCAGGACTTCTCGTGAGATCAGTGCGTAATACCAGCCGCTGAAATCATATGCAGCTCCAGCTTCAATAATCTTTTCATCAATCAACCTCTGCTTTGGAATGCCCTTTATCTCTCGAAGACATGGGATAATTTTGCTTTGAATGTCTTGGAGACCATCCCATGCTTCTGCTAAGTTTGTAACTCGTGATAGTAGAAAGGAAGTTTGCTCATACACATATGCCAACTTCTTTGCGAATGCCATCGCCTCTTCCTTCTTTCCGGCCATCCATTCTTTAGTTTCTCTGGCTGTAGTCAACTCCTCTTCAAAATTTCTGACCGGTTCCTGTGAAGAGTTTGGAAGTGGAGGTGTTGATTGGGCACCTTGATTGAGTGGCCTGGTTAAATGCTGGATATTTCTTTCAGACGCTCAATCTCTCTTTTATATTCCTTCTTCCTTGCCACTTCTTTCTCTAGCCTAGATTTGATGGTGGCAACAAAATTGTCTAGGTCCTCAACTTCTTGTCCTTTCGTTGTGAGACCCATATCAATAGTTGTGATGGCATATTCGTTCGGGGAAATCTCATCTTGGAATTTATCAACTGTAGGCACTGCGATCTGCACTGTGCGATTACCAGCCTCATCTCTTTGTATGGCAAAAAATTTCCTGGCTGGCTTTCTTGTGGCAGTCTGCTCTAGCCTAGCCAAGAAGTCTGCAGTATCATCCTCTTCTGGTACTTCTACTGGTGCCTTTATCTTTAGCCTCTCTTTCAGTCAATCCGGGATGGTTGACTATTCAATTCCATCTTCCTGTTGATCTTGGACGTCCTGCATATCCTGAACTTCTTGCACATCTTGAACTTCTGGCATATCCATAATCTCTTGCATGGATGGGTCTTCCTGGATTCCTTTGAGGGCGGAAATCATTCCCTCTTCAAATTCTCCATCCATGATGTCCATGTCATTGTCTGATTCCAGAATCTCCGTGCCTGTAGGAGAAGGCTGATCATCATCTTCCAATTGCATTGGCTCCATATCTCTAACTGCATAAGGAATTCTGACTTGCTCCCAAGACTCTTCTTCCATGGCTAATATTTCATCTATATTTCTAGATGTAGCCGAATGAAGGGGCTTGGATTTGTGCTTCTTTTGAGAGGGTCCTTCATCTATTGTTTTCTTCTTGTTCAGCTTTGCAGAGTCATCAATCTCTTTTCTCTTTCTCAAGTTGGTGACATTCGTTGGTCCATCTCCACGAGATGCACCAGCATTTGAGGAACAGGACTCTGTATCACCCATCAATTCATATGTGAATTGTACATTCCTTCGCCGTAAAACTTGTACTTGTTGGTCTATCCACCATTGGGAATATTTTAATACAGGCCTCATGAACGTTGTCAGGTCACCAAGCTCAGGCTCAGACCACCTTACAGGAGGAAGCGGTTGGCTTTCATCAAAGCTCGGCTGCACGTATACTCCATCATCATCCAGCTGATTAGGTTTTCAGAAGAGTTCTGTCGCCCTTATCATATTCAGCGGCAATCTTGACCACAATCTTTTTCTCACATCATACTCATCAGCCGCATTGGCCCAAAAATCTTCTAAGTCTATCCTGTGCCTATATTTCTCTCTGTCCACAGTTCCAATGTGATGGAGTGGATCAAAGTCATTCTTGGGCTTGTAGGATATGAACGGGTATTTTTGCATCTCTAGTCGAGCACTCTTTGTTGCTATGCTGATGGACATGATTCTTCCATATTGCCGATGAAGAACGGAAAAGTGACAGCTGCTTTCTGCTTTGGCCTTTGGATATTCTGATATGTCTCCAATTGCCTTAGAACTTCCAACAAAACCATTTTGTTGGTAGGATAAATGGGCAGTCTGTACGGGCATCCTATAAATCCCTGAATCCTGATGTAAGTGAATTTGGGAAACTGGATGAACCAGGATCCATATCTGCCAATCAAACTTTTGGCCTCACGGGTGAGTCTCTGATGTGCTCCGCCTTGGAGAAGTTGAGTGATATACATAAGAAAGGCGTCATGTGCTCGTCTGAAGTGTGACTTCTCCTTCAGCTGCAACTGCGGATAGCAATCGTAGGACTTGAACTGTCCTTCGCCGTTGCCGACTACACCTTTGCAAACCAGGCCAGCATATTTGTAAGACCTTGCAAGCAAATATACGACATAAGAACTCATATGGAAGGTCTTGGTTTTCTCCAGGTTGACCAACTGCTCATGGAGACTGTCACTGATCATTCTAGACCAGTTAAACATCTTCACCCCGGAAATTATTTCATCAACGAAATAATACATCCAGGTTTCAAAAGGTGCACCTTGAGGATTGCCTACCATTCTATTCAGCACAAGACAATATCTCCATATTCTTCTTTGAAATCTGTTCTGGCCAACTTCTTCGGCATCTTTTTGGCAGTAGGTCTGGGCTTCAGCAACCAGGACTTATTTATATTTGATGCACAAAGGTCTTGCTGATCTTGGTAAAGTTTAAGTGCATCATCTTTGGTTCGATAAGATGTCCGGTTGTAAGCTGGAATTCCAAAGGTTTCTTGTATGGCTGGCTCGGTCAAATATGCTAGTACTCTTCCATCAGGTGCTTCTATCTGTCTTTCCTGTGCATTATAATGCAATGCACACTCTACCATGAGCTCTGGGCATTCTTTTGCTGGCGGAAATCCAGCTGCATGGACAATACCGTTGCGCATCATCCTTCTTGCAATTGGCGTAGGCAAACATCCATCACTTCCGTACATTCTTTTCTTGAAATCATTGAAGTCAACATGGCCAAGGTTGGTGTCCACAATGTTCTCCCATTTGGATTTGATCTTGGATTGCAGCTACGAACCCTTGTGAAATATGCTAACCAATTTTTTCGATGAAGTAACACAACATAACCAGCACTTAACCAACTTGATTAGTGTTAGCTCCAAATAGAAAACCAAACTTGAAAAGAACTCACACCAAGAATGCACACTCAATCCCAATGAGGAATAGGTGTTGTCATATGGTGGAGGAGCTAAATGAAAAATACTTGAAAGAAACTACTCAATGTCAAGAATGTGCACTCAAGATCCCACTGAGGGCGAGGTGCTAACATATGACGGAGTGTTGAATTGAAACTAGAAATGAATAGGCGGATAACCAGCCATGAAGAGCATTTCCACACTACCACCAAACAGTGGGGGGAAAAGATTACAATTAAAACAATTCGTCCGCTGCGGCGGGCATCCACAGAGTTGTGGGGATTCACCACTATAAAAGTGGGTACAAGAATATTACAATCAGATTATCCACACTGGCGGTAAACCATCCAGGGGTACTTATGTGTGAAGAATAAGAATTAATTGCAGCAATTTAAACTGGAACAGTACTACTGTTTACAGTTTGTACAAATAAGAAATAAGCTGCAAATTACAAAGAATTACAATAGTCTTCAAACACAAGAGTAATAGATGATTTCTTACAATTATTTAACTCTTCAAACTGCTGATAATGCATCAAAAATCAGAACTACTAAAGTCTGATACAGAAAACAGAAAACTGGAAATTTCAATCAGCAACTGGGAAAACCAAAGAATTATTCATAACTCACTCATTTCACCTCCAAATCGAATGAGACCAAGTGCAAATGATTGCTAGAAGGTAGGCGACCAAACTGAGGTGATGAAACAGCTTCAAAGAACTCTTGTTAATTTTGCACGAATCCCAATGTACTTCCAGAAAAAGTACGGCCCTCCTTGAAGGGGCGATTTCACTTTAAAAATCAAGTTCTCAGAAATAAAATCCAAGAATTGGCAGGAAGGGGCGCCCTTGAACAGCAAATAGAATGGTAAAATGCCCAGAACCAATTTCAAACTGGAAATAAAGATATAACATGAAATCACCTTCAGCTGTAGATGAAACAGCAAAACCAAAATTGATGAATCTTCAAAATTTCTTCACAATTGAGCTCAATCTGCTAGTCTGGATGAGAAGCAGCAAATTCCAACTAGATGTTGTATTTCAAACATGAAATTGGATGATTGGCTAGGAGGTAGCATCCTCGAAGCAAGAATTCATTTGTCATTCCGACAGCATAACAGTATAATAACATGAATGGATACCAAAGCTGAGATAAAGCCTTCATTTTTATAGAAGAGCAGAAGACTCTTCAACTCCTCAAGAAAAGACGCCAACAGTCACAGAGGCTCTTCAAATTTCCACAGAACCATTCAGCTTCTCAAAAATGCGTCCACTTTACAAGGCAATATAAAAATCTTTATTTTAAAATATTAACTCCTTCAAAATGGCGTCCACTTTATTTCTCAAGGCTTTTGTCTTTATTAAAAAATTAAATCACTTTTATGAGAGCATACCCCTTCCAAGTCCCCCTTTTAAACACAACTTAAGTTGTCTTGCTAGGCCAAGGGGTCAACTGCAAAATATAACCTTGATGCCTTTATTCAACATAAAAATGCCTTAAGAGGTCAAACATGAACTGCAAATGAAAGCTCCAACTGGAAATGAAGTACTGAAGGCTGACAAACTCCATACTGCTTAAAATAGAATTTACTATAAATAGTAAACTCTCAGAAAATGCCAAAGAACCTCAGAACAGGAAACCCTAATTTTACCTCACACACGCCTACAGGCTTTCCGGAATAGGCTGATGAGTGTCAAAACATTCGATGAGAAGGGGCGTTACACCTTCTTGGCGAACTTTTTTATTCTCTTGAAAATAAATCTGCAAGAAGATACAAAGAGAATATTAAAATTTAAAATTGAAATTACTCGAAAAATATTCCAGCTAATTGACAAATCAAACTTCATGAAAGATTATGCTAGAAATGAAAGAATTAATGAAGTTTTCATGCTAGAATGAAGTGAAGAAAATAAATCTTCCTGGCCCTTCAGAAAAAAATGAAATGGTCAAGATCACAGTGCTGGCTAGTATGAATTTGCTTCCTTCACTTTGCTTCAAACTTTCTCAACTTTCTTGCCTTAGCCAAACTTTCTTCTCACAACTTTTCTTTCGAAAATTGAATGATTGAAAAATGAGAAGCAAATTCAATTATAAAGATGAGAAGTTCAACCCATTTAGCAAAATTCAATTGTTTCCATTAAATCAAGTCTGAACTTGGCTTGCACTCAGCTTCTGAATGGAAAATTTTATCTTCAACAACAGTCTCCGGGAAAGTTTCTAAATCAGGTGCTAGTTCAGTGAAGTCACTTTTGTCTTTTTCCAATTTTGATTTTAGAGAAAATTTCAAAGTTTATCCCTTTGGGTGTTGAAAATAAAAAATAAAAATAATAAAAATAATTATTTTCATGTGTCGTTTTCAACCCCTTTATGGCATTTTTTATTTTTTATCTAAGGCAATTTTCATTTAAATTTTTCTTCTTGCCTTTGCCTTAGGCAAATTTTCTTTTCTTCCATTTTATTTTGCCATAATTTTTCCATCTTCCTAAGTCTTAGGCGAATTTGTTTTAGACATGTGAATGCTAGACTTAGGAAAAATTTCCTTATTTTCTCTAAGTATGGCGAATTTCTCAAGGTGCCAAGCATATCATTTAATATTTCCATGTCCAAGCTTAGGCATAATTTTGATTTTTTCTTATTTCCTCTTGGTATGGTGGACTTGCTAGTTATTCTTTCCATTTTTTATCCAAGGGCAGACTTTCCATTGTCTCAAGCCATCCATTTTTTACTTAGCCTATGCTCAAGCCACTTCACATTTTATATAGCGGACTTCACTTTCACTTGTGCCAACTTTTTATGGTGGACTTACTCATGTTTAAGCCATGCCTTGTTGTGCTAGGCGGACTTGGCTTATGTTTGTGCAATCACATTGTGAGCTGGGCGGACTTACCTTCATCTCTTTCCACTCTACATGGGGTGGACTTCACTCATATTCTTGCCATCTTGGAGCGGACTTCTCTTTACCTTGTGCCATCCTTCATTGTGCTGGGCGGACTTTGCCTATCCACAAGCCATCCTCTTTGGAGCGGACTTCACCTTATTTCATGCCATCTCTTTTTATGGTGGGCAGACTTGGCTTGAAGTCAAGCCATTTGCATAGGGCGGACTTTGCTTAGCCCTGTGCCATCCTTTCTTGAGCTGGGCGGACTTGCCATGAGTCTATGCCATTGCTTGATCTCCATGGCGGACTTGGCAAGAACTTATGCCATTTCTATTCTTCCAAAGGCGAATCATATCCTTGCCATTAATTTTGTTCTCCATTCTGCTTGCTTTCAGCCTCTCTTCCATGCCTCCATGAATCCTTACCAATATACTTAGACGAATTTACCATGATTTTCAGTCTTTTCTCAGATTTTTCAACATTTTTCTGTGATTTTTGACTGATTTTTTCCAGATTTCATTGATTTTCAAATTTTCATCATGGATTTCATGAATTGTTTTTCAAACTGATTTTCTGTGATTTCCATTGGTTTTTTGGAACTTCTGAGTGGATTTTCGAAATTCGGGCACTTTCTAAATATGGAAACCCTGCCAAAGATGGAAACTTTTCCAAAAATAATAACTTTCCAAAAATAGCCCCTAAAAAATAGGAAGTCTAACTTGGGCGAAAAGTGCCAAAAATGAAGTCCCTAAAAAATAGGAGGTCTAGGGTGGAGACCCCCAAAAGGTAGGAGATGTCAGAATCGACTAAAACGACAGTCAATCTTCGTCCCTTGGGCCCTCCAAGTACTGTGATGATGTTTGCACAATGATTTAGGCTCAAATTTTTTGCTTGACTCAGGTGACCATTCAAAAACTGAAACTCTAAACCCCAAATGGAGACCAAATGAAACCGAGATGTGCAACGGAAAAACCCTAAAAGGCAAACTACTAGGGTCCCCATTTGCAATGGGGCGATGTGTGAATTAGGTCACAACACTACTGTTTTCTATTCAAATTTTCGTAATTGGGAAGATGTTTTGTGTGTATTCTGATGCATTGAAGATAGTGATTGAAATGGTATATTAGTTCAATTGGTTGAAAAGGAGGTAATCAACATGAGGGTTTGATAATAACCACTTGTGCACTATTTTGAACCAAAGCAATTCTGGTTCCCTTTTTTAATTTTCTAAACATTTGCACACTGTTTTGAACCAAAGCAATTCTGGATCCCTTTTGTAATTTGCTGGAAGTTGAGTTGTAATAATACAAGATTATGTGCACAGCTTGTAAATATGTAGTAGGTACATGATGGGACAAGGTACATCAATGTTGCTGTGGGCAATAATTATTATGACCAATCCATCCTAGTGCTCCCAAGCTGTGATGTAAATCTGTTTTTCATGTTATTGTTTCATTATTTTCCTTTTTACATTAATTCTCCTTTTCTTCTTGAGATTTCTGATATTTTCTATGTTAGCTAGTATACCCAAAAAGACCAAATGGCAGTATATTATTTGTGGACAACCTCTTTCTGCTTATGTTAATATTAGCTAGCAATGGGTGCAGATAAACAAACGGGGTGATACAGTGGAGGAAAAGATTAGGAAACTTGATACTGAGCTTGCTAGATATAAAGAACAAATCAAAAAGACTAGGCCTGGTCCTGCTCAAGAGGCTGTGAAGGCTCGGGCTATGAGGGTGCTCAAGCAAAAGAGGATGTAAGTTATTTAATTTGCAGTTCCTTGTCATTGAATTTTTTTGTACCTACTCTGCTGATGAAATTCTATTTTTTTTCTTCATGGTTACTATCTGCTCCATCAAAGAACTGTCCACAGAATGTGAAGTTAGTTTCATAGTAGATCAACCACATCTCTGTTTGGAAAAGATAGTTTTTGATGTAAATCATAAGTGATGGCAAAATTTACTAGAGGATGTAAACTTGACCAAAAATCCCTTCTGTAGATTTTCAATGATATTACTGAAAATAAGGCTATATGACATTTGTAGCAGTGAAACTCAATGAGATGGAGTAAGGGCCCTGCAAAAAAATCATCCACGGACTAGACAATTTTAGCATGAAACATTAAAATCAAATTTGATAGTTACAAACTTTCTATTCAACCATGTAATGTTTGAACTTGAACAATTAATCAAACATGCACATAGAAATGTCAATAATCAATTTCTTCATATTAATTTCAAAGTAAAATGCTACTACACTTTGATTGATACAATCCCCTCCAGATTTCATTCCTTTGTGGCCTTGGTATATGTAGAATCAGACTTGTGTTTACATGAAAACGAGTTTGTTCATTTAAAAGGTTGGTGAGAAGCCAAAACTAAGGTTATATTATATAGTCCGCATTGAGGAAATTTGTTGGAAGAAAACATTTATATCAATTGAGAACATCACAAAACCAGTAAACGAGTGGAAAGATAACCCAGGAGAAACAGCAATTTGAGACTCCACTGCCATCTTCTGGTTCACTTCCAAGCATCATTTGGAGTTGAAGATAAGCTAAACTGACTGAGAGACATCATCACAACAAGCAAAACCTGAACTGTAGTAGATTTTCTCCAAAGATAAAGGTCTTGCATCAAACCTCCACCAGACCAGAAGTGCCATCAGCAGAATATTTGTCACAAGTTGTCTAAATTAACCAGTCCCCTAACTCATTGTCCTCTAGTTCACAATTCAGAACCAAGATAGAAGTGCAAGAGAGCATTCCCTTTTCTGAATGCACATAAAAATTTGAAATGAATGACACTATTCCAAATAGAATACAAGCAGTTGATCAGAGTCAGGATGTCATATAACAGTATAACCAACTAAACCCTTCTTTCTCATAATGTTCCCCATACAATTATTTAGTGTCTCTCCCTCTCCGTTTCTTGCAATTTGAAGTACAGAATTGACTTTCGTAGCCATAGACAAAGTCTAATCTCTCTCTCTTTCTCTCTCCCTCCAAAAATATTTTTACCCTTGTCACTCTCTTATCAGCTCTCTGTCAATTGGACAAAAGCAAACCAATCAGCAGACCATACCTCTACCTTTTCACCTTATTTTTCAGCATTATTTTAACAATCAGATTGCAATTCACAGGTCTTCATGGGGAGTGAAGAAAAATCATCCATCTGAAACCACTTCATTGTTCTTTCCATAGTTTTCTTCTTGTTGGGTCTCCCATATTCTGGCAGAAGCAAAGTTGTCACTTAGGCAAGCAAGCAGTATCTTTTTGTTCAATATTTTCCTTAATTCACAAAACCCACTTTTCCTTTCCATGTAAGTTAGAACAATTTGCAGTGTGCTTACATGAAGGAGAAAGAAAGACACTGTATGCCAATTTGTTAATAATTATCTTAAACAAGTACACCTCTTAATCACTCTAATTTACACAGAGATGTTACCAACACATCAAAAACAAGAAAGATTTAATCAGTAATCAACATCCTCATGTTTTTCATATGAATTTTCACACCGTCAGTGGCAGGTACGCATTAACAAAATTGAGGCAGACCATGTGACTCAGACACTCCACTCCCTCTCGTCTTTTCTATCATGAAACTTCAAACAGATCTTTTGTTTTCTCTCTTTATCTTCTCATGCATACAGAAATAATTGACACAGATACTATTTGGAAGAAATCCCAACATATCTCCACCAATTACCTTACTCTAGTTCACTAACAGCTCTCTTATGCAATTTATTGTTTTTTTTATTTTAGTTAAGATTGTTTTCCACCTCACAATTCTATTTCAGCCCCATTATTAGCGGTCCCAATTTAGCACATAACTTGATTTATCATCACAATGTACCTCTTTTTCTCTATTTCTCTTCCTCACCCATGAGCAGAATATTACCTTATACGCAAGGAATGGAGAAAGCATGTTGCAATACAAATAATCTATTTGAGAATACCGTGTCATGCCCCTGAAATTGCATCACTAAAACCAAACGTTGAGATACAAATAAATAAATAAAATAAATAGCAATATAAGTATTAACAATTTAAATATTATTATTATAATTAGAATCATTATAAAGTAATACTAAAACATATATAATAAATATATCTACAATAAATTCAATTTATAAAATGTATAACATAAAATAATATATACATAGGAAATATATGAGCAGCCAGCGATCCCATAAAAAGATAGCAGGCAGTGATTACATTATGAGCAGCCAGTAATTACAGTTCATAAGGGAGCGCTCAAGTTAGTTTAAAAACTAGGAATTAATCTCAAAAGGTAGCGACCACTCCCATATCAAAGGAAATGACTTTTCAGGAGAGTTACCTCTTTTCAAATAGACATATCTTCTCATTGTTAGTTTTAGGATCAGATTTGTAATAAGCAGAAATACAACAACACATGAATAATAAAAACAACACTTTTTACCCTGGGAAAACCCTCCTACTCGAGGGAGAAAAACCCAGCAAAATATATATCTCTTATATATAGATATCAGATGAACAAGAGCAGAAATCTGCTTTACAAGTCTGGCCTTACTCAAGGCTGAATTATTACAATGAATAATAGCATCACTCCTTGATGCTAAGATAAATATGTTTCTTCTTGAAGTCGATCTGCTGCTACAAGATGGTCTGCTGCTCCTCCTTGAAAGAATGTGAAAAATGAGAATGACTTGATGATTTGATTGAATGGACTCCACCTTGTATATATACAAAACAAGGTGATTCTTCACTTAGGTCGGCCTCCTTTTAAGAAATAATATAATTTGTGATTAAGGCCGACTTGCCTTAATAATTATTTATTATTTAAATTTCAAGAGAAAGATATCTCCCACTGCTATAACATCAACACTCATAAGGATATAAGAAGTGACTAGTGGAAGAGGGGGATGGACCAGTAGGGGGAAAATAGACAGATCTAAAGAAAAGATATATTCAGATCTTAAAGAGCCAGATGCAGATTTGGAAGAGATATAAAAGGAACATCGATAGAGGAAATAAAACAGCAGGCTGGGAAGAAGAAATAATCAAATAAATAAGAAGTCTGGAACATATTTCTGAGTGCAACAATAGACATAATCAGATAAGTTCATATATATATATATATAAGGAGAAATAAATAAGAAGTCTGGAACATATTTCTAAGTGCAGCAGCAGACATAATCAGATAAGTTCATATATATATATATATATATGCATGTATGTATACGTATATGTATATGCATAATATTTACGATTATACAATAATGATGCTTGCAGCAATTATTGAGCCTTATAAAGTAATTATGGTTCTTTAGTATGAATATGGACAGCAGATTCTTATTTGTCTGATTTATATCTTTTGAATATTAAGAGCAAATCAAACAACAAGGCAATTGGAGCAAATCAAACATGATGATCTGCGTTTAGCAAACAAGGACAGAAGGCAACATTTGCTATATTTGCATCTTAGAATATAGCAGTTTTATATCTTAGCAAGCAATGTGGTATGCTCTATCATGATTATTGTATGTAATTATATATTTTGTTATTTGTATTTATTATACTCATCAAACAACCATGGGGAGGAGCGGGGGAGATACCAGTAGGTTGAGAAAATACTAGACTTCTTCCTAGGTACGCCACTCCATGATGGATGATTGTGTGTGCCACTTGGAGCCAAGGGGGGTGATATCTTCCCTTGGGCTTAGGGAGAGGATGTCTATAGGCCTCCTATGGTAGCCTTTTTCCCCCAACCTCTACATGGATTGGTGGTTGAGATGAATTTAAGGAAGTTTCAGTCATAAGAGGAATGGATAAGGCAGCAAGGGTAGGGAATGTAGATACAAGTTGTCCGCCAAGTAGATCACCCCATGTGGTATGACTATGTGTGCCACTTCAGGGCCAAGAGGGATGGTATATCCGCTCTGGGGCTTGGTGTGAATAGCTTCGGGCGAACCTATTATGCTACTCATCCAAGTCCCATTATGATCCAACTTCCAATGTGTATTATAGCAGGGTTACATGGGGACGCATCCCCTGCCCCAAAACCCATTGTCCCCGTCCCTTGCTGTCCCCAGGACGGGGGGACGCAAAGGGGATGTCCCCCTATCGTCCCCGAAACAGCCCAATCAGTAGGAAATGTCCCCGACCATTTGGTGACGGTTCCAACATCCCCCATCCGTACCGACGAGTTGGGAGGTTCATGGGGTTAAAAAACAATAAAGAAGTCAATTTTTTTAATTTTTATTCCTCCTTTCTTAATCGCGCGGGGCCCACCATCTCTCCCAATGTTAAAATTTTTCCCTAAAGTCCAAAGCAAACATAATATTAACATTTTTATTTTATGCTCATTTTTATGGCATGCGCTCAACTCATTCTCATCCACGTGGCTCTCTTAGGCAAATTTGTTCACAATCTTGAATCGAACCTTTGGCAACTGCAAAAGTTTAAAGTTTCCAGTAGCAAGAAAGACAAACAACATTGTGATAACTTAAGAGATTTTATTAAATTTTGATTTTCATGTTTGAAGTTTGAGACTTTTGGATACATGTTTGAGCCATTTGGATATTGATAGACCATGGTTTTATTGATGTTTGATACTGGTGTGATAAATTTTATAATGCTTTAATGACATTTCTTATGCTGTTATGGTACTACTCTCGTGATTTATTTACATATTGATATTGTTATCAATTATTAATTTATTGACATATCTATCTCTCTTTCCCTCTTTCTATATAATATATTAATAAATTTTTTAAAAATCATATATATATATATATATATGTATTTTGTATGTTGCTGTCCCCTAAAAATTGCCCCCCTAGGAAATGTCCTAGAAACGTGTCCCCTGCCGTCCCCACGTCTCCGTTCCCAAAATGCCGTGGAACATAGTATTATAGATATTGTGTGGTTTACATTATTTGAAATAGTTAGATATTTACATGATTTAAATAGATAAAACTGAAATTACATATGCTTGACCATATGAAATTGTATTCCAATATTGTCTAACATGATTGCAGGATCTAAACCAAGATTGTCCAGCTTAAGGCATTTAATTGGTAAAAAATAACCCTAACCACATTATACTCGATTCTAGGGCACAAATTAGGGTTTTCTCAAAAGGGGACATTACATACCATGCCATACACAAATCACCCTTCTCACCCTTAAATACTTGCTCTCAGAAACCTCCCCAAAATAAAATTCAGGAGAATACTAAAGCCTTTATCTTTAATTGACTGAAAAGTAGAGCTTAATGGTATCAAAGTATTAATAGTCTTTACTCTATTGTACCAAGCAACAGTGTGGCCATATATATTACAGCTCAGTATCTATGTCAAACTTTACAGCGAAAATTCCCCATCCTTGAAACTGCTTCTCAGGAATCTATACATGATCATTGGAATCTTCATCAGAAAAATCAAGGAATGTAACAGTAAGGGGTGGGCCTGGAAGCTTCGGGTGTGAGTCTCAGTCCCGATATTTCAGCATTGTTCGAATTTCCTATACACTGGAAAATTGGTTCAATGTTATTGTGATTGTCATGATGATAAGACATAGATATGCCAAAGAGCTTATTTTATGCTGATAAAGTTAAGAGCCATGTCAAGATCATTTCTTTTTGCCCCCATCATATTTCTGACTCCTTTTTTCAATATCAGCCTCATCCTCAACATCCATTTCCTATACATATGTCCACATTCTCTCTATGTAGATCATCAATGTCATGTTTTTTAATTTCTTTATTTATGTAGGAAGAGAAATATTCTTGGACTTGAGAATTTGTGATCTTTACTTCATTTTTTCTATCCGAGCTCCAGACTTTGGAGGCTCACAGAATGCCAACTTATTTCTAGAGTCCCTTCCAGCTGCTCCTAAAGATTAAGCCATTTCTATACAACAGTGGGAAGTGATATTAAATGAAAGGAAAGAAAATGTACTTAAGGGTGCACGTCAACTAGGTCAAAGAAAATTGTGTCAACAAGCAGGATGAATTAGTCATGTGTGCCAAAGAACAATTCATTAGACTGCAAGAAAATAATTTACATTTATCCTTACCAAGACCAATACAAGGTTGTATAGTGGCATTTTGTCCAATTTTTTGTTGATAATTATTTGAAGGGAGGCTTCTCAGCCCCTAGAAGTGGATGTCAAACTAGGCCAAAGAAAATTGCATCAACAAGCTGTATGACATTTGAGGTCATGTGTTCCAAAGAAATGAAAATAATGTTGAAATTCCAATCACAATGACTAATTACATAATGCTTTAAGAAATTCAATTAATTATACAAATCATTAAATTCAACTATGTAAATGAAAAACAACAGACATATAATTTACACCATCAAATCAGCTTTGCATTCCTTCGAAAGCTTACAAGAAAACTCCACAAGTATCAAACTAACAGCTGCATGGAACTATTACACTGCATAGAGTTATTAAACTTCTATCTCACATCTATCTTTATACTATTCTACCAAAATCTAATCTTCCAGACATAGCATTCTCATTTTCCAGAAGGAAAGCAACCTTATCTCACAAAGGAGATGACACGGAAGATAAGTCTCAATTATCAGTGCTTATCCTCACAAATACAAGATTTCAGTTTATCACTTAAGTGAATTACAAAATAGAAATAACTCAAAATATTTGCATGCTCACATTAAACCTATGCAAAAGTTCTGCTAAAAATTCAACACTTCCTCTTAGTGAGAAAGGAATTCTGCACCAATCTGTGTTTGTCTCTGTATGTTTCAAACTTCCCTTTTGCTAGGGGTTTGGTTAGAATATTAGTTAACTAATGATCCACTGCTTCCTAGAGGCTGGGAGATTCAATGATGTTACTCATCAGTGCTATTAGGAAACTTCTAGGCCTACTCTCTCTCAATGTGCTCCTAGGAGCCTCAACATGCTTTTGAGCATCCCTCAATGTTTGTTCGAACCATTGAGGTCTCCAAACCAAAGAAGAAGGGGATGAAGTTTCTCCCTCCTCTCTTGAAGGCTGTTGTTTTGAACTGGAAACAACTAGAATTTTTGGAGATTCAACCTTTGGAGCATATTGCTTCTCATCTTCTATTACTGGAATGAATTCCTAAGACTTTCTAAATACAAAGTTCTCAAACTTGACATCCCTACCGACAACAACTTTCCTTAGCTCTAGAATGTAGAACTTGTAGGCCTTTAAAGTCTCACCATAACCTACAAATAAATCCTTCCTACTAGAAGATTAATTTTTTTCCTCTTCTCTATTGGCATTTGGATATATATTGGACAACTAAAGATGTAAAAATGACTCACCTCTAACTTCACACCATTGAATGCCTCCTTTGATGACTTGTCGTCCAAGACTTTGTGACGACACCTATTCTAGATGTAAATTGTTGTAAGGTATGCTTCTGGTCAAAGAAACTTTGGCAAGTCTAGGTCATGAATCATGTCCTTAGCAGCCCCTATGATCAATCAATTCTTTCACTCTGCAACCCCATTCTGTTGTGGATTGTATGGAACTGTCAACTCCCTCTTTATCCTTGCTTCCTTGCAGAAAACTTCAAACTCCTTGGAGGTATACACTCCCCCATTGTTCGATCTCAAGACGTTGATCTTCTTCCATCCATCTTGGTATTAGAGCACAGTTTTCCTGCCATCCTCGGTGAATCAGGAATATTAAGTGGGTTCACACCTTTGCTTTGTTGAGTGACCAGCACTCATAGATTTCGGTATTAGATTTAAAGGTATGGATTCAGTTAGTTACAAAGAGTTTGTATCAAATGATGGAAAGTGGTTGGCAAGAATACTCTACGAAACAGGTAGTAAGCTTGGTAGTCAACCTCAATCTAGGGATGATACTTTGGTCACACTGAAAAGAATAGAAGAATGTTTGAGTCTTGTTGGACGGTCGCCTTCTTATTTGTTGCAGATAGCAATGACACCAATAGTTACTTCTTTGGGTGAGCACGAGTTAGTGATACACGAAAACTAGGAGATAAGGCTCACTATTACACTTTGCTTTAGTGAGATTATAAGGATTACAGCTCCTCAAGTTCCTTATAATGTTGGCAAAATGCAGGAGGTATTGCAGATGATTATTGCAAGCTTTGATGGGATAGGTGATGTTAGAAGTCCTTTTGTGAAGAGGGTCAAGGTCCTAGAGTTGATGGCACAGGTGCGATCGTGCCTTGTTATGATTGATTGTGATTGTAATGACCTTATTTTACAAATGTTTCGTCTTTTCGTGGATTCTATCAGTGAGGAACATAATAAATCTATTCAGGACTACACGAGGATCATTATGGTTACCATTATTAATGAAAGTGATATAATTTCTCAGCCTATCTATCTCTATTGTTGGCTGTTCTTAAGCAAGTATAGGTGACATCTACAGCTGCTTATAACTTGGTTCACAGTGTTTTCAAACAATGTGAGGGTAAGCTGAGGCCCAACTTGTTTGATGAGGAGTAGGTGGAAGAAAAGGGGTTCAAATCAGAAGTGGTTGATGACGAGAATGCCTTACATCATGATAGTTGTTTGACAAAACCCCGGGATGACATTTTCAGTGCTCATGAAGTTGATATCAGCCTTGAAAACAAATTAGATTTTATGTTGCATGACGCTGATCCTAAATCAGAAAATTTATATGAGATTGATGGGTTCCAGGAGTCCAATTAGTTGGTAGGACAATTGAAGGTGAATGAAGGTCAGATTGTTGCAGCCATTAGACACTTTGATGACACTCTTCAGCTAATGGAAAAGTTTTGTTGGAGGATTCTAGGGATACAAAACAATCCTAAAGGAGGACTTTACCTTGTAGGTTTCCATGCACTCAGAGAGGCGTTGATGGTAATGAAGACCAACTACCTACAACTACTTTCAGATAGAGATCACCTACTCATGCTTGGTGAGATCTATTTCGATGCGATGAAAGGGAAAGAGGAGGAGGTTGACAAGCTTTCCTATGAGTTTGAGGTTACCAAAGATTCTTTGAAGAGCATTCAGAAGGCCCTTCAAGAATCAGAGATTCAGATAGACGAGCTTTGTAAGGAATTGAGCTTGGCTCGATCAACATCATCCGCAACAAAAAATCAGTGTTCCAGGGCTGTCATGATGCTTGCGGATGAGAGTGGTACTTATGGGTTGAGGGCCTAGGATACAGACATGGCGGAGGTAGAGATGCATACACTATGTGGACCAGTTAGCAGTGAGGTGCATGCATTCGCACGTGATAGGGTTACTAGTCTCTACATTGGTGGAGTAGAGATTTCTATTGGTGAGTCTTGTGCTAAGGAGGTAGTGTCCTGTGTGATTAGTGTGTTGAATCATCATGTTGTTAATCTTATTTGTATGAGGATTGCAGGGCGTCTACTAGTGGGAGCATGTCCCCTACATCTGCTAGCAGATCGGTTAATGCATTGGTTGAGGTGGATGGTAGGCTTGAGCCTAATGAGTCATCGGGACTCAAGGAACAGTTGATTGCCACTGAGGATAGGGTTGTCCAAACCTTATCTCGTTTTAACAGCACACACGAGTTTGTGGAGTACCTCCTGTGGTCAACACAGTTGGAAGAAAGGCAGGGGTAATAGTTGGGACTTCCATATCTAGTTTGCAAACCATCATGTGTGCCCTAGAGGGAATTAAGTTAGAATACCTCCAGTTGCTATCAAATAGGGACTTTGCTATTGGGTTCGCAAAGAGGACTTGTAGAGCATCTACCCAATCAGCCCTTCAAAATCGGAGACGTGAGCCACCTCTTGATTCAGGTGATGGGATTGACAAGGCGTGCGATCCCGATGACTATGCTGGTTAGTCATTGGTGTAGGCAGGTGCATTCCATCTTGACTGCATAGTAAGGAGTGCTCATCACTTCTTTTTTAGTCCATGCATAGATGATTTGATGGTCCGTAGGTGTGGGTCGGCTCAGGATTCTTATCACCCATTATGGGATGGAGTGCTTCCATCTTTGGAAGATGGAACTAGAGATTGCGGTTATTCAACTCTGTTACTTTCAGTTGGTTGTTTATATGGTTAGGGATCAAATTTTCATCATGCATATGTGTCCTTGGCAGAGTTTGCAACTTCCTCGTTTTAGGAATTTCCATTGGAGGCATGGTTACAAGGAAGTTGTGGTTTCAGTGAGCATGATGTCATTGTTATTCCAGCCCGCAGTGATGGAGTTTTACTCCATAAGTTGGTAGGGGACGACTGTTCTATTGTTTGGGACAAGGTTTTCTTTTGTAATTTTTGGAGGACAACAGCTAGACTTGAGCTTGGAGGAGAGTTGCATCATCTCCTTGTCATGGGTGAGCAACATAGAGGTGAAACTTCATCACCCTATGAACTTGGCAGTATCATTTGCATCCTCGTAGGTCGATCTTACAGTCTTAAGGGTGCTGATCTGTCCCATTTCAGCAACCTAAGAGGAGCAGTTGCACATCTTTCGGCACCTATGAGGGGTAGTCATCACATCCATGGGAGGTTAGCTGAGGATGGAGGGAGGTGTTGTGATGCTGACACTTCAAGATGCTTCCATCTTCTCATGTTTGATGGATGTGAGGTTTTGATGTGTTGGGATCTAGGTGGTGATAGGTGTGGCATGGCAATTCGATGGGATCCCAATGTGTTGCTTCACCACTCTCCGTATGGTGAAAATTATATTGGAGTAGTTGAAATGACCCCCTTATAATTTTTTCAATTTTTTGGCAACAACACTTCAACAATGGCACCCGTCAGCATTAGCCAAAATCAAATCAAGTGCTGAAAGTAACCCTATGCCAAGAGTGTACACCAGGATCCCAATGTTGGGCAAGGTGTGAGCATATGGCATCGGGGATCGTTAGTCTCCAAACTGAATGAAGTACAATGTTGGAAAGTAAAGTTTATGCAACTCGACCGCATATTTCAGCGGGAGTGATTTGACGACATAGCCGATCAGCAATATGAATGCAAGTACAAAAAGTAAATGGACGGTGTTGTACCCCAAAATTAAAATTTTTGTTACACTTAGACATTTTGAAGAAATGAGTAAAAGTCTTGTCAAATCAGTCAAAAAGGTCAAAATTTGGGTGTGCATGTCTTGCATGAGGGTCAAAACACAAAATTTTCAATTCGGCGATCTGGGTCGGCTGAGGCGGCTTAACCTACAAAACCCGGATCTCAGTTTTTCATCCCTAAAATTTAGGAAAAGCTCCGCTATTTTTAGAAATTTTCGAAATTGTACGTTTTTCTGGGTTTTTTTACGGGTTTCTTTCAAAGCGGATCTTGGCAAAATTTTCTAAAAATAGAAAGTTGGTCCGGCGGTCCAAGCGATTTTGATTGGCTCAAAATACTTCCATATCTCAGTGCGGAATCTCAAAATAATCAGTTTTTCCCTACTGGGTCTAATCTGCTTTTTCAGAAGCGTATTGGAGCTCCGAGGTCATCAATGGAGGTCATTCGGCTGCCAGGCGTCAAAATCAACACTCAGGCGTTCAACAGAAGATGAAATGATGAACATGCACGGAGAACGAAGATGAAGTTGAAAAATGATAAAATTTTCTAACACTGGTGACTTTGGGCGCCCCTGTTGAAGAAAGGCGCCCATCTTTTTAGGGCACCAAATGTCAGAATTAGGGTTTGTGCCTCCAGTCAATGTTGTTAAGTTCTCTGTCAGCTTCGCAACGAATTCAACGGCGTAGTCATCAGGCGATCCAGTCATCCGGAATTCAAAGCTGAATAGGGAGGTTCCAAATAGATGTCAAAACGAGAATTTAAAAAGATCAAAAATTGACTAAGTGTTGAGATTTTGGGCGCCCCTGGTCAAGAAGGGCGCCCAGCTTTTTGAAGGCCCTGATTCAGCCGTTAGGGTTTGAGAATATGCTTGTTCTTTTCAGAGCTCAGCCAGCTTCGACGTGCCTGTCTCCGTCAGATCATCCGACTGCTCAATCTTCAGCAAATTCAGATCAAAGATGAACATACAGAACGAAGTCTTCAAACTCTGAAATTTGAAAATCAGTAAAATGACTAAGTCTGGGTGAAATGGGCGCCCCCAGCCAAGATGGGCGCCCAAACTTTTGAAGGGTTAGAATTCAACTTTTTGGCAAAATCTCTTCCAGGAGACCCTTCCTTATTCATCGTCAGCTTCGTAACGAGCCCAGCCATCAGTCAATCCGACGCCTAGAACTCCAGATCTGACGAGATCATTTGAAAAAGAGCAAAGATGAAGAAAATAAAAATTCTAAGTCTGGTAAACATGGGCGCCCCTGGAGAGAAAGGGCGCCCAAGGTTTTGAGCACTAAGATGATATAATTCGCCAACGCAGTCTCCAAGATCATCTCGTTGATTTCAGCTAAGCTATCCAGTGGGCTTGTCAGCCAGTCAATCGGATCAGCGTAGCCCCGGGAACAGAGAATTCATTAGAAGATCAAAGGGAAATGAAGAACTTGAAAATCATAAAAAAATGGCTAACACTGTGAAAGTTCGGAGCCCCTCGAAGGAAAAGGCTCCCATGAATTCAGAGGTCAAGATCAAGTTTTTAGCCAAAGGCTCCTCCAGAACATCCTTCTCAGTTTCAGTCAGGCTCCGTCGTGAACCACTCAGCTCGCCTGCCAGGTTGGTCTGTCAACGAGAAATCAGTGGCGAAGTAGCATGTAAAAATGGAGAAAAGTTGAAAAAGTCAAAATTTTGACTAACACTGGTGGAAATAGGCGCCCCTCTTGAAGAAAGGCGCCCAAAGTTTCATGCCTTAGAAGATTTTTGAAGATTTTCAAAATTTCAAAATTTGCAAGAAGAAGAGGATGGCGTCCAAATTCAAGGGGCTGAGATTTAGGGTTTTGAAATAAAAGCAAAAAGAAAGCAAAACCTAAATCAGACCCTAAGTCTATTTAACATTTCTTTTTCATGTATTTTTCATTATTTTTGCAGGTAGCATCCAGAGGAGAAAGTTGGAGCAGCAAGTTTGAAGAATTTTTGTGATTAAAGAATCCATAGTTGCTGGTTTTACATCAGATTTTTCAGACCAGCAAGCATAAACCCTTGCTTTTTCATTCTTTTGTTCCAGAAGATCAAATTTTTCAAGAGAAGGCCAAGGCTTTCAATTTTTCAGTCATCTGGGTCTTTTGCCTCTATCTTAAGAATTTTCAAGAATTTCATCAAGTTGCAGCAGTGCTTTTATTTTGCATGTCGGAAAACCTCGTGCTTTCAAATTTCAACCATCTGGGTCCTTTCCAATCGGGCTTCAAGAAAACCCATATCACGCCTTTTTCGGAAAATTTCAAAACCTAGGGTTGGCTGCTTTTTCAATCAAACGCCGAAGTTTTGTAAATCCAATCAATGGGTCCATTTCTAGCGATATTCAACAAAACCGTGATGCTTTTTGGGAAAAATTGAAGAAATTAGGGTTTGCTGCTTTTTACCAAAATTCAAGATTTTCAAAACGACGATCCGGGTTGTCTTGCAACGAAATTCTCGAGCAAAACCCATATCTCAGAAAAATTTCCAAAAATTTGTCCGTTTGAAGACGAAAAACCAGCATTCTAAAAATAGAAAGTTGCTCAAGACTTGTCTAAACATAGGCGAGTTTACAGTCATTCTTCAAGGTTTTCAATATGGAATACACTCCCCTCGAGTTTAAGACCAAATCAGCACTATGCTAAAAATTCATCATCTCAGCTGAAGAACAAGAGAAGGTGTGATATGAGAAAGAGGAAAGGTATCGGAAAAGAGTGTTGCAATAATCTTCTAATGGAAATCAAGAGAGGTGTCAGAAGCATAAAGTTGCAGAGCCGCCAAGTTATCAATTAGTGAGTCATCTTTTTGGGCAGCGATGTTTTGCAAGAATAGAACTCATAAAACAGTTGAAGAAGTGAAAGATTCTCTAAGGGCGAAGAGATCTTGGAGAATCAGAATATTGCCTTAGTTGGCATAGATGCACCGAACCGGGACACAATTTCCAATTTTCTAGCGGATGAGATCGAGCTTTAAAGCAGCTTTCTTCTAGAAGCTTTCTTTCCCGCTTTCTTTCTATTCTTGGAATGATCCTTATCCATTCTTTGGAAGAGAAAGAAGATAAGATGTAATAGTTGGCGTTTCCCGCTTTTCTGCTTTCTAGGTTTTAGATGTTATCTTCTTTCTAGATTTAGTAATAAAGCTTGCTTGTGAAAGCAAGCCCTAGATTGTGAAAGCAAGGAGATTTTAGGGTTCCCTACTGCTTGTCTATAAATAAGAGCCTTTGCTCATTTAGCTTTAACCATGCTAGTGATAACAAAACCTGAGCCTATTTTGCCTCTATTTGTTATTCAAGTGTCGTTCAATTGTGTTGTGATAAGCAAATTGTTGAGCCTCTTTAGCCAACAAGGAGTTAGTGTGATTGTTGTTTCTATTGTGTAAGAGCAAGATTGCAAGCCTCTTTAGCTGCAATTTCTTGTTCCAGGCATGTTAGAAGTGAGCTTTGTTCCAGAAGTTTGAGTAATAAAATCATGAGCCTCCTTTGCCTTGGTCCAAAATCTCAGATTTCCGTTATTTGTGTTATGCTTTTATGATCTCAATTTCAGCTTACATTGAAGTGTGTAGATGTTTGTTGGAAAAGAGTTTATTGAAGTACTTTGTCAGAGAATCATCCTTGTCCATTTCTAATTTCTCTTGCTCTGCGTATTACTTGAGAAGTTAGAAACGTCTCTAGCTTAAGTTAGTCGTAGTTGAAATTCTTAACTCAGAAAATCTCAGCTGCGGCGTTTGTGTTTTATAAACCTTGTGCTCTAAGCTGATCAAAAGATAGGCAACTTAGTTTTAGTTTACTTTCTTGAATACCATCGAAGAGGGAGCTCCTAATTTGAAGAGCAGTTTATCTGCATAGCTGTTCGCTTTCAACCGATTCCGTGAGGTGCTAATTTAAACGCCAACACGGCTCAGCCGATCAGCAATATGAATACTGGAAGTAAAGAAGGGTGGCAAGCCGACCCCAATACAATATGCAAGACGGCGAGGCCTGTCTCTTCCACCAATGGTGGGAATGATAATGCTTAAACAAAAGTAAAGAAGGCGGCGAGGCCAACCTCTTCCACTAAAAGTGGGAATACAATAGAAATTAGCAGAATGAAAATATGAGCTGATTAGTACTACTAAAACAACTTTAGAATTAGAATCAATCCTGCAAGAAGCCAATGGTTAAGCTGTCCAAGAAGCTGCAATATTATTATTTGATCTCCAACCTTTAAAGACTCACTAAATATGAAAACCCACCCCAAAAACTCCAACTTCTACAAACTGAAATATCAGACCAGCAAATTGAAAACTACATACCAGTAACTAATGAACTCATTAAAATGCTCATAACTCACACAAAATGACTCCAAATGACATGAAACGAAATGCAAATGACTCCTAGAGAGATGGCGACCAAGCTAAGACTGTGAAACTGCAGCAAACTGAAGATATTTATTTTTCTAAAGCTTTCCAAGACTTCCCAGGCAAAAGTGCTCCCTGGAAAAGGGACGACCTGCAAGATAAAATCAATGACTCCACAATAAATTCCAAAAACTTGGACAAAGGGGCGCCCTGAGTGAAGGAATTGATTTATCAACTACCCAGAACCTAACAAAAATCGCCAAGAGAGCTATGAGTAAAAACCTACTTTAGCCACACCCAAACCAACAACTTGTAAACTGACAAAACACACCAAAAGACATCAGAAAAAATCAAAAGACTCCATTACAATAAGCTCAATCTGCTCTTCAGTGTAAAGAACAACCTCTAACTTAGCTAGTTGCTATTTTTCAAGCAAGAAACCAAGTCCAAGCTAGGAGGTATGCATTCCTCGAAGCAAAGCAATCACCATTTCGGTAGCATTTCGTTATAATTTCTTCATGGATAGAAATGAAAGAACAAGTGCCTCCTTTTATAGATTTTGAGATGATTCTCCAACAACTTCTAGAAAGTGCGCCCAAATCCTAGAGGTTATTTGAATTTGAATTGACTTTATTTCCCTCCATGGTGGTGTCCCACTCAAGGAGAAATAAGATTTATTAATAAAAATAACATCTTCCTCAAAAGTGGCGTCCAAACTCCCAGGCAATATTCAAACTTTAGAAATATTTAATTAGCCTCCAGATGAGGCATCCACCCTCAAGTCCTCTTTTTAAAAACAACATGAAGTTATGTCTCTAGGCCAAGGGGGGCTCTAAAGTAAAAATATAACCTTTATAGCTTTAAATAATTAATTTCTCCCAAAAATTGCTCCTCCAAGCCAAAACCAAAAATACTCACTACACTACCTGAAGTGGAAAGCTCTTTGTGATGCTGTTGATTGAAACACTGTTAAAAATAGAATTTGTTGAAAATAGTAAATTCTGAAAAGTTTCCCAAACGCCTTGCAAGTCATATCATTGCGAAGCTCTCTGAAAACCCAGAAAGAATCCACAATCCAAAATCCAAGACTCCAAATGCAAGCCTTTGAAAAAAGCCAAAACATCCTCCTAGATGGTGGGATACCTAATCTTCGCTCCCGACTAGCCTATGGGCCTCTGGGATAGGCTAACGACCATCTGCACTGATCACTGCTGAGCAGGGGACATTATAGTAGCGCAGTGGAAGTCAGCGGGTGATTTGTATGTCAGACTTCCATTCTGGTTATGGGATTGAAGGATTCCTTTGTTTGGTAGATTGCTCTACAATGGGGTAGTTGTTCACAGTGATGCTGAGCATGGTTTTATCTCTACCTAACGGATGCAGTGGATATGTTGTTGGGCATTCTACAGATTGATTTGGGATCCTGGTATTCAGGTAACAAGCCAAGGCATCCAGGTGAGGATTGCTTGGGGACAAGCAATCTTGGGGAGGGTGGACTGTAATGTCCTCTTTTCCTAGGCAGTGGTCAAATGTAGTGGTTAGTCTACCAATTGGTCCCCGTAGGCTAGCAGGGTGTTCAGGGGACCCATTTGAGGGTGATCTATGGCTCTTCAGTAGACCCTTGGTGTTATTTCAGTATTCTTCAACTCAGTGTTCCAGTTTAGTTGTGTTGTGCCTTTCGGAAGCCATTCAAGACACTTTGAGCACACTTACTATTTATAGTAAGTTAGTTGGCCATATCACCTATACTTACTATTTATAGAAAGTCATATTTGGATTAGTCGTCATCATGCCTACATCCAAAAAATATGATTGGATCACTATTTGAGCTGGTGTTGGGTAATTTATTGAGGATTAATGATTTATTATATTATTAAAGATATTTGACTTTAATAATATTAATATTTGATGATGACTTATTAAAAGGTGTTATAAGGGTTAAATGGAAATTAATAAAGTGATCTATTTAATGATGCTTTATTAATTTATTATATTAAAAGGGAGACATAAGGACTTTATTAAAAAGGGATTTAAATGATTTTAAAATAAATTTTATATTATAAGGTTGTGCACCACAATTAAAAAGTAAATTGAATGAAATGAATTTAAAAGTGAATTTGAGGTGAAGTATAAAAGGGCTTTTTGGTGTTCATTTCATTCATTCATGAATATTATTCTTGTTTGTTGTACCCAAAATAAAATTTTTGCTTCATTAAGGCATTTTGAGAAAATTGGTTAAAATCTTGTAAATTTGTCGTCAAAAGTCAACAAAAGTTGAAGTCTTTGAAAATAGCAATTGTCTATTTTTAGAAATTTCATAACGACAAATGAAGCATAGGTTTTTTGTGGGTTTATTGTCAAAAGAATGCTCGCAAAATTTTGAAAATTTTGAAATGAGGGTTTCAGGCCCCTATTTTTAGAAAAACCCTAAAAATAGGATCTTTCCAGAAATGGATCAAAATGATTTTGATTGGTTTATTCTTCATCACGATCACACTGGACTAGTCAAAATCATGAAAAAGTCAGCTTTGCTTTGGTGGATCTATTTCACTTTTTCAGAAGAAAAGTTAGGACCTCCGAGGTCATCAATGGAGGATGGCTAGATACCAGGTGTCAGAAGCTAAGTCTCAAATGCTGCACAGAATGATCTACAGCCAAAGATGCTCAAAAAATGGTGAACAGCGGAGGGGAAATTTTCAAAAGTTGAAAATTGTGAAAAATAAACTAAGTCTGGAAAATCTTGGACACCTTGTTTCAAGGGAAATGCTACGCAGTCAATGCCTTGGCCAAATTCTCAATCTTCGTGCATGTAAAATGATGAAAGCAATCACAACGGTGAACACCTTCGCATCAACAACAACGGTGATCAATGCAATCAACGACACGGCGAACGTGAAGCACAAAGAGGTTGAAAATCACTGAAAATGAATTTGGAGCCAAAAGTGCCCCTGTTGGCTAGGGGCGCCCATGAATTCAAGAGATCTAATGCAGTTGTCAAGTTTTACTGAACCAGTCATCTTCTTTAAAATTCTGCAAGCTTTCAGACGGATCGCCAAGCTAGTTCAACAGGTTCATCAAACGCTGGCAAATGAGGATCAAGCAGAATATGTTGAAAATGAGAAACATCAAAAAATGGTAGTTTATCAAGAAAAAACACCCCTGTAGCCCAGGGGCACCTAGAAATTAAAGCATTTAGATGTCAGTTATCTCCAGATGATCTTCCCGGATTTAGCCTGCCTTTGCAACGACCGAGTTCGGGCCAAAACAAGCACGTGAAACGAAGGATGAATTGAACATCAGAAAAGCAAAAGCGCCCCTGTTGGCTAGGGGCATCCAACATTTTGGGCAATCAAATAAGTTTTTTAGCAGTTGTCTTCTCGAAGACACCTTCTTAGACTCCTAGCTTCGTGATGAATCTAGCAGCCAGTCCACAGGACTTGTCAAACGCTCGCAAACGAAGATCAAGTGGGAAATGCTGAAAGCCAAGTGAAGTTGAAAACCGTGAAAAATTGGCTAACACTGAGCAAAAATGCACCCTGCTAGCAAAAGGCACCCAACCTTTTGGAGCACCAGATGCAGCTTTCAAGTTTCACAACTCCGAAGAAGCCCTTAGTTACGATCAGGGTTCGCAATGAGTCCATCAACAAGTTCACTGGAGCAGTCAAATATCCAACAACGAAGGTCAAATTGGAGCATTTCGTCAAGGGTCACAAAGTGAAATTGTGTCTCAGAAACACAAAAGCGCCCCCGCAGGCTAGGGGCGCCTAGGAATATGAGCCTCCTATAACATTTTTCAGAGCTTGCGAAGGCATTCATCCTTTCTAGAATTCTTCTAGCTTCGCGACAGATTCAACATCCAGTGCACGAGAATCATCAATCACCGACAACTGTAGATCGAAGCATAG
>VDFB02256277.1:0-19137 GCA_007258455.2 Sequoia sempervirens | reverse complement strand
CTACATATTGAACATCATATCATTCTGATTTGCATTTCTATTTGCATCTTAGGACTTAAGTGCCTTTTCATTTTGCATTGTTTTGCATCTTAGGGTCTCTTAAAATTTGCATTTGTGAAAGCATCATTTAGAGTTCATTATTGCATCTCCTTTCATTAAAATATTTCAAAACTTTTCATTTTCAATCTATATCTGCATTGTATAGACTCGAAAACCTTTGGAAAAATCAAAAAAATTAGAAAAGCACATAAAAATACCTCCCCTATGACTCATTCGCCATCCTAGGCAAATCAGTCCCACTATAATTTTTGAATCAGGATTTCTAGATTTCAATTTATTGCATTGCACATTTATGTTTTATGTAGTTTCTTTTTTGTATAGTTCAGTTATTTTCTATTTCCTTAGCATAAACTTTATTCTCTTTCATGGCATTTGTGGATAGTTTTAGATTTTTGCAAATTTCCTTTTTAGTATTTGTTCCCAGTTCTTTTAGATCAGCTTCATTGATACATAAAAACACAAAAATGGAGACATCAAACCCACCCTTCAAACAAATGATTCAAGTTAGAAACAACATCTCATCAAAGCCTCTTAGTAGTGATGATGTTGACATGTTAGATGAAATTCTTTTAGACTTCCTCTCACTCACTTCATGAATCCTCTAATGCTTGCAATGAGAAACCTAAATTATCCCTCAAACCTTTTGCTTGTGATGACTTTGATTTGTTAGATGAATCCATCCAAGACGGTTTCATCTTGCATAAGTCATCCACTAAGGTTTGTTGTAACAAGCTCACAATAACGAATTTCAACACCTCTAATGCTTCTCTTGAACAACTTAAACCAATTGATGATAACTCACCCCTCAAACCTTTTAGTTGTGATGATTTGGAATTTATAGATGAATCCCTTTAGGACTTCATCTCACTCAAATAATCCCCTAAGGTTTTTTGTGAGAAATCTAAAACCAAGGATGTTAATGTGATTCAACCTCAACTCATTCTTTACCAACCCTCACATAAACTTTGTCCCTCTAATAAACTTCAGTACACTCTTTGCCCACCTAAAACCAAGTGTTGCAGCAATCAAGTAATGTTATTGTTGCTCATACATATAATACCCACAAAAACCCACAACTGTCACAACCAACCCCATCCTCTTTACCTTTACCCAATCCACCCAGTGCTCCTCACTTCATCCCACACACAAAGGAGTATGATCTTGTTGAAAAATTAAAGAATACTCCTTCCAAGATTTCTCTTTTGGATTTACTTCAAAACTCACCAAATTATCACAACATTCTTTTAACAACCTTAAACCAAATTTTTGTTCCTCCTGGTACCACTCTGAATGATGTGGTAGCTCTAATCCATAAAATGAATCAAACTAATCTTGAAATTACTTTCCATCAACATGAGCTCCCTCCTTTAGAGTTATGTAAACAAAATGAATCCTTTATGATAATTTCTCAATTCAATCGCATAGGTATCAAGCACGTGTAATTGTAAACAAATCTAATGTCAAGTATTAGAGATTAAGGGTTCTATAAGAATTCTAAACTTCCAAAAATGTACCAAAAGCTAAGACACAGATTTTTGACTTCCAGATTTATTAATATTTAATGTGCTGAATGCAGAACATTATCTGATTTCTATGTTTGCATATCTAGAAATGTTCCGCCATAAATATGTGATGAGACCCTATCTCTAAGAGACACGTCTCATGAGAGGATGTGTCTCCACAAGTGGAGACACATCCACTCATGGGACGTGTTTCTCTAAAGTGCGAGTTTAAGATATACACAGATTAACAAATGCGATTAGTATAACACATATATACTAAGTGGTGGATGAGGGTATAAATTTTGATTCAAATATAACATCAAATATAATTTGGATTTTATATGAATACTCACCAATTCGTTAGAAATGATTTCCAGAGATATTTCAAAATGAAGATAGATTCAAATCAACTACGAAAGATGATAATGCTTGCAGCAATCGTCCTTCATATCTGACTGACGCTATCATTCATTAACACTCCCTCTTAGCTAGGGAAGATATTTCAAATCAAATAACTAGAGATATCACCTTAACACATGATATCTAAGACATGGTATGATTCCTCAATATTGTCAAGTCACATGACATTCTTCATATCATATCTTTATTATGGTATGTGCACTGAAATCAAGTCACATGATGTCTACCATAATTCATGGCATATCCATGGATATAAGTATCCACCATGATTATCTCTTAAGGATCATAATGATCTACAAATGATATCAAGTCCCATGATATCAATAAGAATCTATCTTCAACCTTCCATTTGCTACAATGGCTAACACCTACTCTCGATGTATAATGGGCAGCAGTGCAAATGTTTCATGCGTAATCAATGCCTTCCTTTTTGAGAAAAACCTCTTGCCACAAAAGCGTTAGCTATATTTTCCTCTCGCCATCAGCAGCATGCTTGATTTTAAAGAGCCATTTGGAAGAGACAACAAATTTCCCTTTTGGTCTAGGCACTACATCCCATACATCATTCTTTAGAATGGACTGATATTCCTCCGTCATTGCATCCTTCCATGCTTGATGTTGGAGGGCTTTTGTAACACTGTTAGGTTCTAAGTTTAAGATGTTGTTTATTAGAGCAACATAGCCAGAGAAACGTTTGGGTCTTTTACTCTCCCTGAACGTTCCTTTGGGTGTTGCATGAACCTCAGCTTCTTTGAGCATCTTCCTGGCCCAAAGTGGTCTCTTTTTGTCATTTGAATTCTCACTTGATGGAAGTTCGTGTGACATTTCCTCAGAATGCTCCCTCTGAATCTCAGAATCAGGTTCCATCTTAGGTACTCTAGGGGAAAGGGTTTCTATCTTAGAGGAGCTTCTTGCCCTTTTGAATGCAATGTCTTCTTCAAAGATGACATCTCGACTCAACTCAATTTGATTCTGCCCGGGAATGTAAATCCTGTACGCTTTGGAATTTTCACTATAACCCATAAACACCGCCTTCTTTCCGGAAGGTTCTAGTTTGGATCTCTTCTCTTTAGGTACATGAATATAGATAGGACAGCCAAAGATCCTAAAATGACTGATGTCAGGTTTCACACCGGTAAAGGCTTCTTTAGGAGTTTTGTTATCAAGATGTGAATGAGGACATCTATTTTGAATATAGACAGCAGTCCTAGATGCTTCTGCCCAAAAAGAAGTATCAATGTTTTGGTCAAGTAGCATTGCTTTAGCAGCTTCTACAATGGTTTTGTTTTTCCTTTTAGCAACCCCATTTTGCTGGGGATTGTAGGCAACTGTGAACTCCCTCTTAATTCCAGCTTCTAGGCAAAATTCCTTAAAAATCTCAGAGGTGTATTCTTTCCCATTGTCTGTTCTTAAGATTTTTATTTTCTTTCCGGAGAAGTTTTCAGAGAGGGCTTTGAACTCTTTGAACTTTTTGAGGATTTCTAATGATTCTTTACACTTAAGGAAATAGATCCAAGTTTTCCTAGAGAAGTCATCTACAAATATGACATAGTAAAGAAATCCTACTTTAGAGGGTACAGACATGGGTCCACATAAGTCTGAGTGAACCAATTCTAACACATTAAAAGTTTTGCTCAAACTAGAGGAAAAAGATCCCTTTGAATTCTTCCCTAAGGCACAACCTTTGCAAGTTCCTTCATGAGATGGTTTTAACTTAGGTGAGCCTGTTACAAGTTTTTCCACAGAAGGTAGGGCACGGAAATGAAGGTGACCTAATATGCCAAATCTCATTTGAATCAAAGGTCTCAAGGGTAAGGGCTTGATTAACTTCAGTGCATAGTTTATAAAGGTACCCTTGTCTTACGCCTATGGTTAGGGATTTCTTGATAGTTGAGTTTTTAGGCCAAGCAAGAACTTTTCCATCTATAAAGGTAACTCTATAACCATTGTCTTCAAGGGCAGAGATGGATATAAGATTCCTCTTTATTCCAGGTACAAACAAGACTTCAGAGAGTTGAAGAGAAAGCCCAGATTTCAACTTGATAGAGCAAGTTCCAACCCCTCTTACAGGGTGTGCTGAATCATCCCCGATGGTTACTTCTTCATCAAACCTTTCGGTCAAAGTATCTAAGTGTTCTCTGAATCCTGTGATATGTCTAGAAGCACCACTGTCAATCACCCAGTTGAGAGTGAGTTCAAATACTTGACTAGATAGGGCTGAATGGAACACAAAGTTCTCAAGTTCATGATCTGAATTTGACTTTCCTACTTTAGCAAAGGAAGTTTGTTGTTTAGTCCTATCAGGGCACTTCAATGCATAGTGACCATATTGATCACATCTAAAGCATTGTACTTGAGAAATATCTTTCTTCTTATGAGGACCCTTTCCATTGGAATTTCTCTTTCTTTTGGAAGACCCTTTCTTGAAGGATTTTTTCTTACTCTGTTTATTAGATGTTGAGTTGAGTGCAAGAATGTCTTCATCTATGTTCTTTTGTTTATTCTCTTTAGAGGAGAGTCTGGATTCTTCTTGAAGACAGTCAGATCTTAGCCTATCAAACTTAGGGAGTTTAGATCTTGCACTTATACCTTGAACAAAAGACTCCCAAGAGTTTGGAAGACCTCCTAGAGCAATTAGAGTTAACTCTTTGCTGTCAATCTGATATCCAATGGTGGATAATTGATCTCTCAGTTCAGTAATCCTCATGAAGTATGCATTAATGGACTCTCCTTTGTTTATCTGAACATTGTTGATTTGCCTTTTCAAAGCAAGAGTCCTACAGGTGTTGTTGATCTCATAGGTACTCTCAAGAGATTTGAACATGAGGTAGGCAGATTCATGTTTAGCTAGGATAGGCACTATGTGATCCCTAACTGCATCTACAAGTATTTTCATGGCCTTTTCATTGTTTTCTACCCATTGAGTTCTCTCAGGTTCAGACTTGGGTTGTTCCAAATTTTCTCTTACAAGTGAGTCTACCTTATGTTCCTTAAGGATCATCATGATTCTAAATTTCCATGATGTGAAATTTTCTGCTCCTGCAAGGCGATCTTCAAATCTGATCACACTTGACATTGTGAAGAATGTGATTGAATTCGATTTTAGAAAATACGAATTTCCAGGAGCAAACTGAAATTAGATTTGTATGGGAATTGCACAACTTGGCTCTGATACCATGTAAATGTATACAAATCTAATGGCAAGAAGAGAGATTAAGGGTTCTACCAGTGTTCTCAGACTCAGAACTCTACAAAACTCAGACACAGATTTTCGACTTCAGAAAATACTCAGAATTTCGACTTTCAGATTTAATAAACGTTAATGTGCTGAATGCAGAACATTATTCAATTTCTATGTCTGCATATCATTGAAGGATTCGCTATATATATGTTTAGGAAATCAGGCCTCTAAGAGACACGTCTCATGAGAGGACGTGTCTCCAAGAGTGGAGACACGTCCACTCATGGGACGTGCTCTTTAGAGTGCGTGTTAACACATAGTTAACAATGCGTTAGCATAACATATACACTAACCAGCGAATAACACTATAAATATCGATTTAGAATACAAAATATGATTCGCATTTTATACTCATAAATTTTGAATGATATGATGTTCAGAAATAACGATAAAATCAATCAGGTAAGAAATACGATGGTGCTTGCAGCAATCGTTTTTCCAGATCTGACCGACGCTATCTTTCAATAACAAAGGGGTGTCTAGAGCTCAATCAAGACCATCAATTAGGAAATATGTCACTATAGATTCTTTCAAGCTAAATTTTGATGATATTGCAGCTTATTTTCATTTTTTCATACACATGGATGAGGCAACCTTTGTATTGAGGGAATGAAGACTCAACCCTCCCATTTCTATCCCCAATCACAAAATCTGGAGCTTCTAAAGTTGCTTATAGCACAAGGTTTCATTGGTCACAACTTTGCCAAATATGTTTGTTTTTAATGGTGATGTTCTCTTTGGTTTAGTGTACAATCCAATGTTTCTTATCATTTTTGTTATCCTTTAAAATACAAACCAAAGAGAACATTGCAAATGAATGAATGAAATATTTTAATAAGAGTCACATTGCATTAAGTCCCTACAATGTATTGACCTTAGGAACAACTAATAAGTAATTTCACATTAAATATAGAAATCACAGAGAATTAATGTGAGCTAAAGATGAAAAGAAGGAAGTCTTATAACGTACACCCACACTCAAAATTGGTCCAAATCTTTGTAATACTAAAAAATGTTTAGGTGCTTATATTCTTTGAGTTTCTTTTGACTATTCATAGAAATGTTATCATGATCATGGTTTAAAAATTAAAATGTATTCTAACACACACATTAACGCTTCAGACTATACATTTAAGTCAATTGAGTTACAAAGAATGATGGATAAAATTATATGTATTCCTTTTAACAGGAAGTCAATGATTAATGATAAATGGGGTCTATACTTTGAAATTTTGAATAGTCATAGATGTTTCAATATATATTCATTTTTGTCCATGCTTTGGTGGAATAGAATGTTCCAATCCTTAGCTATCTGCAACTCCCATAGACTTCAGTCTGTTTGGAATGGAATGTGACAATAGTACTTTTGTGGAAAAAGGTAGGTTCAATTGCTTGAGGAATGATGAAACCTGGAGGGTAAATGTGGATTTTACCTGTAATTATGAGTTCTGGTAACTATGATACTTATCAAATATACTTTGTTAGTTTTTGTTTCCTGCATATATCTTTAATCATCCTTCTTATGTGTATTTTAATAGATTTTGAGGATCTATGTTAGTATAGGTAGCTGTAGTCTTTTGGGTACCTAGCAATAAGTTTAATGTTAAGACTGTGATTTCTAGCATCCGTGGAAGATTGGAAGGCTGGTGTACTCAAACCATAGTTACATAGAAATTCATCCATGTAATCTCTATTTTTAGCAATATTATACGGTCCTTTCTTTATTCCTTGAAGAAATATTGGTTGGTGTGTGGGAGATCAGGCTGTATAAATTAATAGGTGTAGAAATTGTAAGTTGTCTTGAAAATAAGGCTTATTTAATCCTCTTGCCTTTTTGTTGATGGAATGTCTGCAGGGAACCACAGCCCTAAAGGATTTTTACATATTAGTGATTTTGACAAGAATACAATAATGCATATCCTTCGAAGGGCAGCAGAACTGAAGTCAATAATTAAATCTGGGGAGAAGGATTTCCAGCCTTTGAGGGGAAAGTCAATGGCTATGATATTTGAAAAACCATCCATGAGAACACGTGTCTCTTTTGAAACAGGATTCTTCCTTTTGGGTGGGCATGCCATATACTTAGGCCCAGATGATATACAGATGGGGAAAAGAGAAGAGACTCGTGATATTGCTCGTGTGCTATCAGGTTATAATCACCTCATTATGGCACGGGTCTTTGCTCATCAGGTATAATTCTCACAGCTCTGTATTTGTTCTAATAGGGGTTTCAATTAAATTATGTCATGACTAAAACATATTAAGGTGAACTGTTTGTTGGCTTTCATACAAGTGCATTCTAATCCTAGAGTTGTGCAACACAGCTCAATCATTTGTTTTTTTATTGATTAAATAGGATATTCTAGATTTAGCGAAGTATGCAAGTGTACCTGTTATCAATGGCTTGTCCGACTATAATCATCCCTGTCAAATTATGGCTGATGCATTAACTATTATAGAACATCTTGGTGGACTGGAAGGTGTTAAGGTAATTTTCTAGGGCTTCCTTTTTATACAATGTTTTGGACAATCTGTTTTAGTTGTTAACTCTTAAATGCAAGAAATCTTTTGATGGTTAGCATTAGTGAGCTGCGATATGGCATGCATTGTCCGGATAGGCATTTAGATTTCATAATGGTTTGATATTTGAGTGATTACATATTTTTTGGATGTTTCTTCTACCTATGGCTAGTCTGTGAGGGTTCTTTCATATTAATAAGGATCTTATTGGCCAAAGTTATGACTTATTAAGCTACTTCTTTTCATGATTTGCTGACTATAACATCTTGATTCATTCAGGTTGCATACATTGGAGATGGAAATAACATTGTGCATTCTTGGCTTTTATTGGCATCTGTGGTGCCATTTGATTTTGTTTGTGCATGCCCTAAAGGGTTTGAACCCGACCCTGCAACTGTAGAGAAGGCAAGGAATGCTGGGATTAGTAAAATTGAAATAACAAATAATCCTGCTGAGGCTGTGAGGGGGGCAAATATTGTATATACAGATGTATGGGCAAGTATGGGCCAGAAGGATGAAGCAGCTTATCGTTATGAACGCTTTAAAGGCTTCCAGGTATGAGAGAGGACAGTTGTTAATAGAATGCATTTAAATATTTTGTAGATCTTCTGTAGCATTTTTCAAATCTGGTTACTATCAGAATTCTTATATTTTACAGCAGTTTAGGAAATAGACCTGTAACTCATAATTACACCAACATGTACCCTGCAGATTAATGAAGCTCTGATGAAGTTGGCAGATCCGAATGTGTTATTCATGCACTGCCTTCCTGCTGAAAGAGGCACTGAAGTCACTGATGGTGTTGTAGAGGCATCTAATTCTATTGTTTTCCCGCAGGCAGAAAATCGGATGCATGCCCAAAATGCCATCATGTTGCATGTTCTTGGACTATGAACATTGACATGCTACACAATTTTATATATTTCCTGCTGAGCGATTTCTATTTCATTTAGAGTTTGAAATTTTGAATCAGCGCTTCTCAGCTGGGTAAACCAACAATGCAATAAATAATGGTGTTTAGTTTGCGAAACTGAATTTTGTAAATTTCAGTATCATGAAATTAGGTCAGAAATGACATGAAGAGGTTCACATTTCAATATATCAGATATCTCAACTTTTATTTTATAGTATTTTTGAAATTGAAGCTTATATTACATACCTAGAATAAAATAGCAGGATATAGTAGGAGCAGATGACTTCTTGAATAAAGGAAGAATGATTGGCAATGAAAAACAAGGAATAATATTTGCAGCAAAGCAACCTTAAAAAAAATCTGAATGTTGGTAAAAAGTGCCTGTAAATTTGATCTTTTTTAAAGGCATCGATAGAATTGATTATGATGAATTTATCATCGAGGATATGGAAGTGTGTAGAATCCTCCCCAAAGATACATGTGATTAAAGATTCTTTAAATAGACGAAGATGTTGGAAGTCATATCTCAATGGTTAGTGAACACCATAGATGCCTCACAGAAGTGGAATCGGCTTTGGAACTAAGAAATAGCTGTTGCACTCTCCAAATACTTTGTTTTGTTTAGAGCAAAGTACATCATATATGCACTCAATTTTGCTTTTGATGCTTTGATTAAATAAGAGGATTCTTCAAATTATAATACTGACATTTTTTTTGGGGATAATTTAAAATATTTATATGAGAAGGGCATAAATGTCATTAGTAAGAAGAAGCTTTGACAAAGATACATGGCTTCCAACCAAGATCCTCAACACTAACAAACTATCAACAAGAGCATGTGGCAGGAAGGTTACATATTCCCGTCAAAATCATTATGATTCAACTTCAAAGGGTTTGATCATTGTTTCTGACTGGTTAGCCTCTATGAAAGATGTAGTGATGAATCCGCTTCTCTAGACCTCTCAATTCATTGAAAATAACTCGAAGACTCTCCCGAACATCCTCAATATTGCCAACATTTGTATTAATGATTTAAGGTATCCAAGTGGTCTTGTAACTGTTATTGTACTTGTCGCTGATATTCTTGTGGATTGCCATCGAGGTGTTGGATGTAATTGCCAATGATGTTCTTTTGGATTGCCTTAAAGGTGTAGAGATCTCGTACTTGCATTCACATGTGGATTTTTATTTATTGGACTCTTTAGTATTTTCAAGCTTGTTGCTTCACTCTGATGTGTGATTATAGTTATGTTTATTGAGTTCAACATTGTGCTTATGCTATTATACATATGTACATTTGAATCATGTTGGTGTTTTATGATTTTCAGCTAGATATAGATTATGATATTATCTCATTGGTTGCTATATATTGTGCTTTGACTATCTTGTGTTGTGCAGTGTATATATGCTTGATGTTTTTATTGTGTGTAGACATGGATTTTCCCATGGTAATTAATTGGAGACAATTGTTTGGGTAAGATGTTGTGTTCTTATCACTGTCTCATTCCATTCCAAGTTATGAGACAAGTCTTGTGTGGCCTTGTGGACTTGAATTTGAATCGGTTGATTTTGGAATTCCAAATCATGTGAAAGCTCGTAAAACATGTTTGTGTGTTTTATATAGGATGTTCAACTCCTAATTTATTATATTTAATTATTTTCTTTAATTTGAGAAATGATTTTATCCTATTATCAAGGAAAAAATATATTGTTTTGATGCTTTGAGTGAAAAATGAATTGTGTGGTATTAAGGATTGAAGTTTTGCCTTACATCAAAAAAGTAAAATAGCATTTGTGAAAGGAAGGGTGCATGGTATTTAAATTAAGTATTTTTCTCCAAAAAGAAATGCAAAAATGTCATAAAGTGGAAATTTGTATTGTAGAAAAGAGCTGAGCTCAATTTGGAGAGTTTATATTAGATTTTGTTCTCTCCTCTTGCTTGCTTGAGATTTTGGAAAGATTGCTTGGACGGATTTGAAGTTGGATTGCTGCCTTGGTTTGAAGATCGTATTATAGTGGTAGTAAATTTGGGTTGAGTGAAAGCGCTTATTTAAATCCTTATCATTTATTTTCTTCTTCCAATTGTTTGGATTGAAGTTGAGTGATTTAAATTTAAACATTTATTTATGTTGCTTTGACCATGCCTACCTTATGTGGTGGCAATGAATTTTTTTGATAAAACATTTATAAGGGATTGCTAAATTGTGTGAAATCAATTTAACAATTTTCATGTTTTCAAATTTTGGAATTATCCATTTTGACCTAGAAATATAGCAAAATTTTGCGAAAAGTTCTGAGAGTGGAAAAGCATGTTTTCCATACCTTTTGCTTCAAAAGGTTATTTTTAGAATTTAGAAATTTGAATTTTTAATTTTGGGTGGGGTTTGAACTTCCCGTCATTAATTTTTTGGAATTTTACGAATTTATTCACGTTGAAAAATGAAATTTGAATTTCTAAATTGTTGGCCCACAGATCCTTTGGAGCATCTTTGAGAGCATACAAGGACTAGTGACCTTTTAGATGTTAAAAAAATATCTGTACTTTTGTTGAAAATGCATAACTCAAAATTTTTGAGTCCTTATATGTAAATTTGAAAATATGATTAATGATAGTTGTGATTTGGATTGTAATTCACTCACATATGTGAACCCTACCGTTTATTTTAGTATTTCTTGACCTTGGAATTGAAGGTGTATATCATGTGTAATGAAATTCTCATGTTTAGTTAAATTTAGGAAACATGATTTGTCTTGTGGGAACAAAACATGTAACTATAATGTTGAATTATCTATTTGTTTTTACAAATGTATGTTGTAGTTGGAGCTTGCAACATTGATTTTTATGGGTATTTGTTTCCCCTTGCACACCCTGCCATTTCCTTAGCATGTGTAGGCCCATGTAGGTATAATAAATTTGACAATGGGTTTGTATGATAATTGAGGTCTTTGGGACCTCTTATTTGGCTAATGAAAGGCTTATATATAATACTTGGCCAAGACATTTTTGTACAACATAAAATGAGATAACCTTACCCTTTGGTTGCAACACTTGGTCTTGTAGTAAGAGTTGGGTCACCCATTTGAAGGATGCAAAATTATATCTAGATTTTGAAGT
Organism: Sequoia sempervirens; assembly: GCA_007258455.2. NCBI lineage: Eukaryota > Viridiplantae > Streptophyta > Pinopsida > Cupressales > Cupressaceae > Sequoia > Sequoia sempervirens. The sequence goes on along the minus strand of VDFB02256277.1, from coordinate 7,366 downwards.
TTGAAACAATACAATTTAGACCTCGAAGTTTGATATGTTGTAAAATGACACAATTCATACTTTGAAGTTCAAACTGATGCAATTCAAACTTCAAAGTCCAAAACGTTGTGAAATTGCATTTGGACCTTAAGTTTAAAATGATGCAATTTAGACTCCAAAGTTCGAAATGATGTAGAATTGCACTTGGTTTTTGTAGTACCACAACGCAAGGATGTAAAAAGTAGAGGTTAGGAACAAATTTGTAAGAGGTGACATTTGAAAGGGAACTCCACATATTCGTCACACTTGTTATTTTATACTTGTCATAGTGATTTGACCTATGTTTTTGTAGGTGTTCTTGTGTCACCATGCTTGGTGCATTTGTGATAGTACACCTCGTGTGCCATTGTGTGGTTTCATTGTACATTGTGTATGTAGGGGTGCAATGTGGCATGCTGATGTCACATTTGCAGTGAGAAATTTGTTCATTCGTTAGTGTCTTGGTATTGGAGCCCATGTTGCAATATTGAGAGCTATGGATTGTGTGTTTTTTTGTTCTTTACATGTACTATTGTGCATGAATGGATTAACATGTTTGTTCTAATCCATGCAATTTGCTTGTGAAGAAAAATACCTTTGAGGAACTACTACACTTGTTGGAGAGACCTTGACCAAGATTTTCACCCAATGAAGGTGTTGGTATGAGGAGATAGTAGGGTTGTTACATGAGTTACTTTTGAGGTTTCCCCTAGATAGGCGGAATTGCAAGCAACTAATGCTCTACCATCTTAGGGGATTTGTGAGAGCAAGTTTAGAGAGGGTGTTTTAGGAGTCCATACCAACCTAGGGTGGAAGATAGGTGAGTGGTGGTATCAATGCAACAATAGGCCATATAAGATCCATTAGAATTTTAAGGATCCATTGAGGGAGCCAAGGTAGAGGCTTTCCTATTGGTATTAGTGCTCTATCATGGAACGTTATGAGAGCAACAAAAAGGTTCCTTTGGTCATTATGCAACTTTATGGGTATGCTTCCACTTGGTGGGATTGGGAGGAGCAAAAGTGGAATTTGGACATCCTCACTATAACTTGGGAGACTTTTTGATGGAGATTCCATCCTCATTTCCTTTTTGAGAACTTTAGGCAACACTATGCATATGAATTTATGAACTCCAACATCTTAGAATGATGATAGCTTAGTATGAGAATCGTTTCTTTGAGCCAAAACAATATGAAGGTTTTATAGAGGATGAGAAGTTGCTTGTGAGCAAATTTGTGAGGGGTTTTAACTCTCCCATTATGGGTGTGGTACATATGACAACACTTGAGACCTTGGATATTGCCATGGAGAAGTCAATGTTGGTAGAGAAGAATGTGGTTAGAGGCCACGTGAGTCAATTTAGTTCATAAGTAGTGGTACCTTATTAGGTAGGGCCTACGGTTTGGGGTTTTTATCCCCAACCCAAGAGGATTTTTAGGACTTTCTCAACACCACCCAAGACTCCCCAATAGTAGTAACTTTGGAGGCAAAGGCCTTAGAAGGGCGAATAGGGTGGCCAACTTAGCAGAGGTTCTACTTGCAAGGAGAGGCACATGTAGTATGTCAAAGAGTAGGGTTTCTAGTAGAAGTTAGGGGTGGCCAACAATGTCCTTGCTTTTTGAGTTTTTAACAATTGAGAAAACCTTTTTCCATTTAGCCTCAAGTATTATGATCGTGTTTCACTTGTGGTCAATAGGGCTACATGTTTAGACATTATCCACATAGATTAGTGGTAGCTAGTGGTTAGGGTGCCACAAGGTTAGAGAAGATGGTTGGAGACATTGGTAGGTCTTATATAGTGTTTACAATGATGGATAAATGCTAGGCTGGCCATTAGGGTATAGTGGTTAAGACTTCTGGTATGCTTGGTGTTTCTATCTTATTTGATTCAAGAGCTTCTAACTCCATTCTCCATTGTTGATTGAGCGATGTAGGTTAGTGGGAGAAAGGAATGCCATTACTTAGTACGTTGAATTATCTATGTGTATCAAGGTGGTAGTAGATCCTTTTGTGCATGGTTATGTGTTGGATCTTGGTACCTTCACAACAATTATAGATATCTGTGTCCTACCATTGGGGTCTTATGAGGTTGTTGATGATTTTGGTGATCATGTAGTGATACCTAAAATTTAGAGGCCCATCTCTCTTTGTATGACTTTATCCATAGAATGGAAATAAAATATGTGGAAGGGGTGCTTGATGTTCACTACCATGGTAAGTGATCCTTTTGAGGGCATGTTTTGCAAGGTTTCCCTCAATGATCACCCACTCTTGATGGAGTTCTTTGACATGTATTTTAGTGTCATCCTTGGTATGTTGATCACATGGGATGCAAAATTCTATATTGACTTCATTCTAGGAGTTGAACCTCTCTCATGTGTGCTATACATGATGACTACTCAAGAGCTCAATGATCTTAGGTTGTAGTTGGAAGAGTTGCCAAAGAAGTGACACATTTTTCTTCACCCTATTGTTCATTGATCATTTTTGTCAAGGATATGTCTCTTCATTTGTGTATTGATTACCAATAGTTAAACAAGCTGATGGTGAGGAACCTTTATTGTTTTCCATGGATAGATAATTTGTTCAACTAGATGAGGGAGCCAAGGTGTTATCCAAAATTGATCTAAAGTCGAGATATCATCAACTTCATATCTAGGAGGTCAATATTTCTTTAATAAATTTTTCAACTCCTTAAGTGCACTAGGATTTCATCGTAGTCCTATTTCGGTTGATGAACACTCTATCAATGTTCATAAGCCTCATGAATGAGTTGTTTTGAGCCTACCTAGGCCAATTTTTCCTGTGTTTTTTGATGAAATTTTAATATATTTGTGGACAATGGAAGAGCATGAGATCCTCTTGTACTAGGTTCTTAGTGTTTGCATGAGAACCAACTTTATGGTAACATCATGAAGTGTGAATTTTTCTAGTTTTAGGTGAAGCACTTGGGACATGTTATATTTGAAGAGGTTATCTCATTAGATCCATTGAAGATTTATGCTATTGTGGGTTGGCCTATGCCCAAAAATATATTTGAGGTTCATAGGTTTAGTGGGTTAATATTATTGATTTATCATGAATTTGTTGAGTGCCACATCTCATTATTTTTAGTTGAAAGGGAAATTTTGTGTGTGTTTAGATAAGTGTGAGAATATTTTAGGTTTTCAAGGAGTGGTTGATTGGTATACCAATTCTCATAGTGCCTAGTCCTAAAATAGATTTTGTAGTCAATACAAATATATTTTTGGATAGGTTAGGTGTTGTCCTTATGAAAGAGAGTTGTGTGATTGCTTATAAATTGTGGAAGCTCAAGTACCATGAGGTTAATTACCCTACCCATGATATTGAGTTAACAATAATTTTCTATGTGATTATATGCTATAGACATTTTCTTTGGGCCATTACTTCAAATTCTATACTAATCATCATAGCCTTCAATATATTTTCATGTAGCCAAACTTGAACACACATCAACATTGGTGGATAATTTGGTGTTGATTACATAAAAGGGAAGGATAATGTTGTTGTATATTCCTTAAGGAGGTAACATGAGGTCTTAGTTTTATCCTTGAGCATGGATTTTTGAGGCCCCATCCTTGAGTAACTTCTAAAGGATGCACGCTATTCAAAGGTTTGGGTAGATATTGAGTCACAAAGGGCCCTTGTGGGTAAGTTTTTTGACTTTTCTCTTGAGTTTGATGGCTTGTAATGACATCTTGGTCATATTTATGTCCTTGTGATAGGCGGTCTTCATGTACCTCATGCAACACACATTGGTGTGAAGAAGATGCATATTGACCTTTGATAGCTATGTTAGTGGGTAGTATTGACCTATCCTCCCAACTATCATCCCCTAAACATGATGAATTGCATGAGTCATAAGTCCCTACTCCCTTGGAAAAATACACTATGTTTCCCTCATCCAGTTGTCTCTTCGTTCTTCTTGTTTTTCTTTAATGAAGAGACTCCTAGCATTTCCTGCAGTGTTGTTCTCACCCTGATTTTCCTTGCTCCTTAGGTTATAATTTCTCTTAACCTAAGCAACAATTGCAACTATTAGAGCTTGGATTTCTTCATGTAAGGGTCTTCTCAATTTGAAGCTGGTAGTGGTGGATTTGAAATCGTGGACATGGTGTAATTCTTCTTCATCAACAAAAAATATTTATTGATGATAATAATTATCTATGTATATGATTTCATCAACATATAAGTCAGGCCCCTATTCATTAGATGACGAATGCTCATAATTGTTTTTACATAACCTTGTCGATAACACATTAATGTTCTAGTTTTCATGGTCATGCATTTCATTGTGATCAGGATAATTGCACTCATCACATGGGTCACCATAATTCTCAAGTGATTGTGCAACCACACATTGCAAAGGAGAATGAGGCATTTGACATGCCAAACACCAAGGGTTTTCTTCAATATTGTTTACACCAACCTTCTTAAGGTTATATAGTGATTCTCTATTTGGTGCTCTCTTATGATTATGTTGAACAAACTTACCATTGTTCCATGTGGTGTTGTATGACTAATTTGACAATCTAGGAATTCTTTCTTGCTTTCCATAGATTTAATTTTCATAGGATAATCCTTTTTCATTTTGATCCACCTTATAGCTCAATTATTTTAAGGCACTTATAACATTAAACAATTTGTCTTCTAATGTAGGTTCTTTATTACTTTGTCCTTTGTCATGGGTAAGAATTTTTACATCACTCCTCTTGCACAATTTTCTAAAGGCTCTTTGATTACTTTCAATATGGGTGACTACTCTATAGGAATCCCTAATTGTGAGACGATATTTATCTCTCAATAAATAATCCATTTTTGCATCATAAGAATTGAAATACAACACTCAACACATAGATTCATTAGGCTGTAAACAAGTAGGAATTCTTGTCGTTAGCTTAACAAATCTAATATTGAAATCAAAGACAAATTCATTAGATTCTTTAGCAATATTAGTAAATTCATTTATAATGAATCTAGGACCAGTCTTATCCCCATATTGTTGTTTGAAAATTCTTTAAAACTCTACCCACAAATAGATTCTTGCATCAGGAAAACCTTTATACCATTCCCAAGATTCATTAACCAAGGATTGTACAAACAACTTCATGAGGACATCTTCATCCTTAATTTTACAATCATCCATCAAATTTATGAAAGATTTCAAATGACCCTCTCCAGACAGAACATTATTTCATGAAGACTTTCACAATGTAGATCTTACTTTAGCTAGAATAGGATTGGGATATCCACATATCTTAGTGAAATTAAATTGTTTGTATCTCTCTAAATTTAAGGGTGGCCTAGTAGGAACATGACCACCACCTCTTCCACATTGATTGTTTCTTTCTCCAATTCCAAGAGCATCACTTCCTATACTCCTTCCAACCCCAACATTTTGGGTAGATCCTCCAAGATTATCTCCTACTCTCACATTTGATGTAGATCCTTCTATATTTTCTGAACTACTAGAGGGACCAAAGTTTCTTAATGAATTAATTCTTCTTCTAAGGTCATCTCTAGTCCTTTCAGTCTTGATTCTAATCAATTGAACTTTGAGGTCATCTACTTTTTTGAGAATATCTTGATATTTTGAAGCATTATTCACTTTCAAGCTATCATCCTCTTTCTCTCCACCATCCTTCTTTTCACGAAAAATATTGAGAATGGAAATATCCCTATATTAGTAAGGGCATCCTTCCTAATTGGAAGTAGATGTTATTTGCTAATCAAATAGTGCATTCCTCCTGATATTAACATCATAAGGAGTGACTCTAGATAGGAAAAAATTCATTCATCTTAGCTTTAATTCCATTCTTTTCTCTTCCCTTTTCAATATTATTTATAATCTCATGATATTTAGCACCATACCATAAACCATCATTGTTATTACTAGTAGCTCTAGTTTCATGTAGAAGTTATCATTACTGTATCTAGCTAATTTATCCTTAGTAGAGGAGCATTCATCATTTTTTACATTATCAAGATTAGATGACTTACCTAAATAATTCACTTTCCATGTTGATTGTTCCTTTTTATTTATTTATCCTAGTAGCTTCTTATTTGGATAATTTTGGAGCAAGTATCTTCTTTCATCCATTGTATATTCGTTGGAATATCTTCCATAGAGTCACCACCCCAAAGGGGAAGTAGACAAAAGACATAGAATTTCAAATTTAAAAATGACTGGGGTCTTTTACACCTCACATCTACTAACAAATGCAAATGGTGGGAATTATGGAAACAATAGTTTCAGTGATACAATTTAGATTGGAAATGAGATGTAAATTTAATAACTTAGAATCTAAAGCAACAAAAAAAGGGGATCCCCAACAAAGTCAACAATCTATTGGTTTGCCAACTTGCTTTGAACAATTTGTAAAGAAAATTTAAGATCTTATGCTCAAAACAATTGGACAAAATTACTAGATTTTTCTCTCCTACTCTTTTGTCTTTGCAAGAACAGGGTGGGTAATCCTTTACAAAAATAATTCTAGAAATACATGTTGTAATTATATCCCAATGTTAAATATATGTGATTTTCATACATCATGAAAATGATTTACAAAATTGTAAACACAAATGATTTATTCGTTGTAACTTTGACGCTTATGTATGCATAAAATAAATAATTAGAAATAAATTAAAGTCCAATTAGATTTTTCATTTTAGTCATGTGTGTGGGCTAGGAAGAATGCTTAGAGATGGATTGGTGCGTACTTTAGGGAACACATAGTCGTAACATAATACATCCTTCTATTTTAACAACAAAAACTTTAGGTGGTCATGAGTCCTTGACTAAGTCTTATTGTCTCACACTAATATGATATGCTAATGACTCATACATATAATATCATACTTAACAATCCACTTGTATTACAAACATTCCCATTATTTTCCATGAAATAATTATATTGCTCGAATAAAAAACTAACATAGATAAATAATTCAATACAACAAATGTGTGTGAAGAAAATCATAATCCTTGATTATTCATTTCATTGAAATATTACATCACAAGAATGGAGATGACAATAATTGTTTGGCAATTGGCATGTATTCATTTAATCTTGTCTAGAAATGACATATTACAACAAAGACCAATATAGATGCTACAACAATATATTTCCTATTATAGACTTAATACAACTCCAATATCCTACTTTTCTCCAACCTTGTTTATAAATGAGACATCCCTTTTATAGAAGAAATACTTGTGAAAGCTCATAGATGGGTGAAAAATTTCAATTTATATTCAACTTGATGAAATCTCATGTAACTGAATGGATACAAATATTTATGAATTGTTTAAGAGAGGTTCACAATA